>PVJA010029539.1:0-26560 GCA_004027025.1 Myocastor coypus
CAATTCAGTGTATATAACTGAACACACCCCCCATCCATTTGTGCTTTTTTTTTTTTTAAATGGTGCTTAAAGAGCCCTTCCTTTACAAGTCATTCATGTTGTTCCTTAGGCATTTTACCTTTGCTCAAGTTGTTGAAGGGTGGTGAATTGTTTCATGGTTTTTGTATTTGTGTCTAATGCACGTTTTAACATGATAGACGCAATGCCTTGTGTAGCTACAGTTTTCTGGAACAATCTTTTAGCAATTGTTTTTCAGATCTTCAATAAATTTTTTCTTTAAATTTCAAAAAAAATAAAAAAATAAAAAAATAATAGCTGACACATTGCATATTGTCCTCACAATAGTTCTACAGAGCATAGTGTGTGGGCATGGCCCACCTCCCTATTGATGTTGCTAAGATGAAAAAAAAGAAAAAGGAAAAGGAAAAGAAAAGAAAGTTCTTCTCTTTGGACTAAGAGGAAACAGATGCATACACAGTCAAATGTTCTGCAATTGCAGTGGGCCACCAGTGAAGCTTGTAATGTTGGAGGCTATTGATCTAAGCCTCCTAAAGCTCATCTCACCAATCTATCTCTGCATTTCATGCATTGTAATTAAGCTTTTTTTTTTTTTTTTTTTTTTTTTGCTGGGTGATCAAGAGCCAAAAACTTTCATTTTTAATATATTTCCAGATAATGTCTAGGCTGCTGGTTGGGAGACTATCAGGGACCTAGCCAAGATCCCCTACTGCCTGTATTAGGGGGACAGTGTAAGGATGAAACAAAAACAGACAAATTTAGTAATTCAAGATGGGAGAGACCAATGCCTTAGGATGGGCAGAGACAAGGACACTCCATGCCACCCACTATTTACTGGGTGTATACAGTAATCATAGGGATCATCAGATGCCTCAGAGGGCTGCAGTGACCTTATGTTAATGAGGACCTTTATGTTGGTAGGAATGGAGGGAAGAGTGGCAGGTTTGTCACTTTGTCCTTTCCTTAAGTGAAATCCTATTTTTATTACTACTGGACTCTCAAGGAATCAAGATGTCTTCAGCTGGCTTAACCTTGCCCTGGGACATCACAACATGAGGGGACCTTTCAGGCCTCAGATGTGATATGAGGCACATGGAATTTTTTCCCCACATACTATCAGAGCTGGCCTGCAGGACACAGCACTAGACCTCAGGTAGGCTAAAGCATAATTTATCTTTGAAACTATTTTCTAACAATTACATAGAATGGTCCTTGACAGGGGGCTACACTTTGAGACCTATAGATATATAAGGAAGGGGCTTGGTGCCACTCAATAGAAGTCCACCTGTCATGGGCCAGGGATATAGCTCAGCAGCATAAGCATCTGCCAGACAAGTACAAGGTTCAGTGTTCCATCCCTGGTGCTGCAAAAAAAAAAGTCCACCTGTCAGTCTGGAGGAACAGATCTACTCATTAAAGCACAGTTATTCCTGAGATTTTATTTTGGAAAGATATAATCACAAAGGCAAAAATAGCTAGCATAGTCAGGCTCTGTGTGAGACTTGTGATTTCTGAAGAGCCTGGCTGCATTCTCTCAAGGTCACCCACAAAAAGACTACCTTTGCAGGCACGCTACTTTCACATCCTGCTAGCTGGCCTGTCTTTCCCAGGTCTGGCCAAGTGGAAACTTGGTTCACATGTTCACTCCCTATACATGACTTGAACACCTCAGGGGCCTCTGCTGGCAGAGCCTCTGCCGCATTCTTGGGAGTCCCCGGTACATCACACCCCAACACTGCTCTTTCTGATGCGTGTTCCATAACATCTCAAAAAGAGTCTAACCCAATATGATGGTGTCGTTTTGCCGGCCAGCATTTGGAGCCATGATTAGCTGAGGGCTGAGCCAAAATTCCCAAGAAGCCCAAGCCTGGTGTGCCTGTGGTTTTTTGTTCTCATTGCAACGTTCACCTCTTGCCAGAAACAGCCCCTAGCAATCGCTCCTTCCATAAAGCCCTCTCCCAACTGGTAGCTGGGGCTAGCAATACATATTCACAATGTGGTAACAATAACAACTTCTCTCTGTGTAGTTGTCTGGATTTAGAAGTCTTTTGATAACTAACATATGTCCACTTTGTATATGAAGAAACTGAGGCTCAGAGGAAGTAGGCTTGTGACACCAAACCTGCTAGAACAAGAACTCCAGGTCTTTGGATTATAAATTGGAAATGTTTTTCCAATTCCAGATTCATTTTATCATCCATTGGTCATTAACAGCTCACCCACTCACTCCCTTGTGTTTGGTTATGTGGTGCTAACATTAAAGGTGAGTGGCTCTTTAATCCTCTTATGAAAAATTTTTTATATCTTGTATGCTAATTTTGCCTCTATCTACATTTTAATTAATATTGTTTCTGGACTGCTTGACCTGCCTTTCTATATGTAGTTTGAAAAAGTGAACAGGTATGGATGGATTTTGTGCTTTTATTTTTTTAAGTTTACTTTACATTTTAAAGAAATTTCCAGGTTAACAAAAATTAGAAACTAAAAATAGAAGGCCAGCAAGATGGTTCAGTGGTCTAAAGAGCCTCCTTAGGAAAGCTTAGGCAACCACAGGGACCACAGTTGATCCCCAGCTCCCAAACTGCACCAGCCCCACACCCTAGGCAAGCTCAGCCAGCCATAATAAAAAAATAAAATAAAATAATAATTTAAAAAAGAAGTTAAAAATTGACCAGAGTCACTTCTGGACCTTTTGGCTCAGCTCAAGCATAAAAATTGATTAGAAATTTGTTCTTGATCAAAATGTTCCTGTATTCCTCTTGTTTCTCCACACACAATTTTTCATCTGTTATTAATACTTTTCAATTAATGAGTCTACCCTGATATAGTATCAGTAACTAAAACCCATAGTTTAGATTAAGGTTCACTGTTCATGTGGTAATTCTATGGATTTCGACAAATATGCAATATGTATAGCCATCATTATAGCATGATACAGGCTATTTTGCTGCCATAGAAGACATGTTTATTCTTCCAACTTTCCCTACTTCTTGGCAATCATTGATCTTCTTATTGTCTCTATAGTTTCCTTTTTCAAAATTTTATATAGTTTGAGTCATATCGTGGGTAGCTTTTCAGATTGGGCTGCTTTCTTCCTTTGGTTATGCCAAAGATTTAATTGAGCTATATCCCCAGCCCTATTTATTATTTTCAGATGGAGTCTTACTAAATGTCTAAGTTGTCCAGGTTAAGCTCAAACTTGGGATTATCCTGCCTCAGCTTCCCAGAGTGCTAGGATTAGAAGTGTGTACTACCTGGAGTCTCCTGTTGTTTATGAGTATGCATTTTTATTTTCTTCAGTGCCTTTTCATGAGTTGATCACTTGTTTACTGTTATCGGATAATATTCCAATTCTGAAAAGGCTACCTACTATATGATTCAAACTATATAAAATTCTGAAAAAGGGAAACTATGGAGACAGTAAGAAGATCAATATATTACCTTTTTTTTCTTTTTTTTTTTTCAGTACCAGGGATCCAACTCAGGACCTTGGACTTGCCTGGCAAGCACTTATTCCACTGAGCTATCTCCCCAGCCCTTACCTCAGAGGAAGGAAATACCTATAAAACTGAGACACATAAATGGGAGCTTATAAAGTTGGAAGCAAGAAGAGCTTCCTTGCTGAAAAGATTAGCATTAAAAAAGCAACTACTCTGCATCAGGACAATAGGAAAGATGGCTTGAGGGCATTTCAGAAGCCTGCAAGACCCCACCATTGCAGACAAAGCTGTAAATCTTTTATTCAAGAAGTAAGCCCTAGGATACACTACTGGAAGGGGTGCCTAGGGAGTTGTTTCCCTGAGATTAATTTCACATAATTTAGTCATTTAGGCACTAAAAGACCTCTGCAGCTATGATGGAAGGGGGACCAGTTATTGCTTGAGCTCACAACAAACCATGGCATTATCCATATAGTGCTACGTTTGGAACATGCAGAAAGCAAGGGCTGTGGAGATTAATGGAGGCATTTACCTAGATTTCAGAGGAAGGCCTTGAAGGACCAGCCAGTGTGCCTCTAAAACATCAGTACATGAAACTCTGAGAATGAAGCCAAAATCATAGTGAAGTCTCCTTGAAGATGGAGAATCCAAAACCAGGGAATATCTGCTGAGGATAGTCACAGGAAATGAGTAAAGTCACCCTAAGAGCGAGGTCACAAAGACTGCAATAAGTAATGTCACAGAAGCAAGGCCACGCAGCATCTTTAGAGATCACATCTTGCTACAACTTGCCCCAGGTGCTACACAAAAACCCAATGTTTTTCCTTGGTTTCCTACCCATTTTCCTTGGAGGTACTGAAAGATCACCTGTTGTAATGAGGGGAATAATGCAAGCAACTCCAGACCCTCTGCAATATAAATTAGAAATCAAGGAGGCTGGTAGGAGGAGTGAAGAATTGGACACAGTAAATCAGTCACCCAGAGATCCTTCAGGAATCATTATTTTGATCAAGAGGTTGGTAAGTAAAGCTTTGACTTAAGTGAGAAGTGAGGTCAAGATGGAAATCTACATTGGCCCACAAGGGAATGATCAAATAATTATTTTTTCTGATTCCACCAATCTCTAAATGAGAAAAAAGTTGTTGGAGTCAGAAGGTCCATCAAACCTTAAGGTGAAGAAGACTTTTACTGCTTTATGTCTCCCAGTTTTTGTAAACATTTCAGTCCCTAGAACTGTGCAAAATAGAACTCTACTATTCATTTACAAAGAACTTGAGGCAAAGAATGTTATGGTTATGTATCAGAGAGTAAAAGAATTAGAGAAAAGAAAACAAAGAAATAGAGACAAAAAAGATGAAAGTTTAGGGAATTCACTGGCAGGTAAGTGGATAGAGATGATTCTATCTAACAAAGATTGGCCTACACCTGAGGTAGAAATGTAATGTAACATGCACAAAACTTTAACTCTTCTCTTTCTAAGTGCCCTGAGGGTGACATGATTTCAACCTCTGTTGATGCCTCATTCTGGGACAGGGAGTTCTCCAAACAAGATTCCAAATGAAGCGCTCACCTGATGGAGCTCACTTGCCAGAATTAGTTTCTCATGTCCTTTTCCAGTTGCAGAATATGATCCAGAATCATAGTTTAAAACATTTGAAAAATAAAACTTACAAAGTTCTTTGTGCTTGGAGAATGAAATAAATGTACTGTGAAGTGGCTTTTTAAAAAATACATTTCAGAGTAATCTTCATGTTAACTCAGTGGGATGATAATTAGATTTCCCTTGAAGAAGAGAACATATCTCCCACATTGCATAAAAATAAGAGCAGTGCATTTCAGGGCCAGAAGCTACTACAAATGTTCTCATTTTAAAAGAGAATTTGTTCTGACCTCACTTCTGAGGAACTCAGCCTATGTGCCTTGGACTTATTTTTCCATTTGGTAATTAAAACTTCTTTGTCAGCAGTATTTATTATTATTATTATTATTGGTAAATGAATCATCCTCATTTTCCATCAAATCTATTTTCCAGGTTTGCTTATTCCAAATTCTGGCTTCCAGTTCGCTTGTGGGTGCCAAGACAACTCTCTCAGATGAGTCTTTTCTATATTCTCTGTCAAATCCCTTTGCTATTCAATCTGACTCTGAAACTTATTTGAAAAATTGCCTACTTTAAAGTTTTTCTCGATTGACATTTATCTTACTGTCAAACCAAAACATTGTTTTTGCATTCTTCAAAGACCAGGTCAGATACATTTAACAAACCATCATAAAAGAAAGAGATTGGTCTTCAATTTGGTGTCTTCCAGGACAGAATTGTGAATTTCAAATCTTGCAAATGAATAGAATGCCAGGAAAGTTTTGGAAACTCATACTCTCACTTCTTCAAGAAATGTGAAGACAAGGGAAATTTTAATCAGTGTGTTAGCAAAGGGCCACTTCAAACTTGTGTTCTTTTTTTCAAGAGAATATAAAATAGTATTAAAACAGAAAAATTACAAATGATGCAGAATTTCACTAAACAAATTAATATGAATTTCAGTTTTTGCTGTATTGCATAGTGTTGTCCTCAAATTAGTTGTTCATATTACCAGATATATGTATGAAAAATTGGAAGAAAAAAATCTATAAGAAATTAAGAAGAAAAAAATGTAAAACAATTGAAAAAAAAGCACCAACTGCTGCTTTCCATATACCAGCAGAAATCCACAGTATTATTATTATTATTATTAAAATTTATATAAATTTTAACTTTTTTGAAATAAATTCCAATTTGAAAAAAAGTCACATGCCATATACAGGTCCTGTGTTTCTAAAATTGGGTAGAATTGTTTAATCTTTTATCTTTCATGACTTTAACACTCCTGAGAGATCATTATTTGGAACCAGTTATAATTATTTTTATTTTTATTTTTTTTTTTAACTTTATTTACATTATGGCCAGGCTCAGCCTGCCCTGGGAGTGTGGCTGGCACAGCATGTGGTGCTGGAGATCGAACTGCAGTCCCTGTGGTTGCCTAAGCTTGCCTAAGCAGGCACTTTAGACTGCTGAGCTACCTCACTAGCCCCAGGGACCAGTTATTATTATTATTATTATTATTATTATTATTATTAAACTAGTACATACTGTTCAAAACTATATTTCAAGTTTGGAAATGCATATATGCAAACAACAATACAAAAGTATTCCTGAAAAATGCATAGTCTCTGAAAATTATGAAAATATCCCTGCATGGGCCGGTGAGATGGCTCAGCGGTCTAAAGCGTTTGCTTATGCAAGCTTAGGCAATCACAAGGACTGCAGTTTGATCCCCAGCACCACATGCTGCGCCAGCCCCAAGCCCAGGGCAGGCTGAGCCAGCCATAATATATTTTAAAAAAAGAAAATGTCCCTGCTACCAATACATTTCTACATACAAAATGGATTATGGTATTCAGTAACTTCTGTGTGTCAGGAGAAGTGTATTTTCAAAACAGATAAAATTCACTCTTGAGGCCGGGCATGGTGGCACACACCTGTAATCCCAGCACTCGGAAGGATGAGGCAGGAGGATCGGTGTGAGTTTGAGACCAGCCTGGGCTACCAAAGTGAGCTCAAGGCCAGCCTGAACTGCATAGCGAGACCCTGTCTCAAAAAGAAAAAAAAAAAAATTCACTCTTGAGATGTGAATGATATGAATTATTATCTTCTTTCTTTTTAAAATTTCATAGTTGTTTGGGATCCTTAAGCATGCGTGAAGCTTTGAACAAGAGAATCTACCTAGGAACCGGGCATCTCTGTGCTCCTAGTTAGACCAGATCTGGGAAGGCCTCCAGGTGATCCACATCCAGGGCAGAAGTGCTCAACTTGTCAGTGGGGCCAAGCCAATTATTTTTTGACATCTTTTTCGTTTATAAAGAGTGGTCTATCACTTTCACACTCCTCCAAACCAAATTCTGAAATGGCAATGAGGTTCTACCCTTGTGTGCAAACATATGCTATTGGGGAACATACTGTGAAATGATGCTAACTAGTTTCTTCCATGGGTTAGTAACATCCTGGAGCAGGGAGTCTCTTGTTTAGCTCTAAAAAGTCCCCCAAAGTTTTATATGTCTAGCGGCAGAGCTTTCAGAAACAGAAGATAATGAAGGCTCTAATTTCATCAGTGGATTAATCCATTTGTAAGACAATTTGAATGGAAGTAAAATAAATTTGGGGAGGGCTGGCCAGAGAGCTCAGAGGATTAAAGCACCTGCTTAGGAAGGCACACAGATGGGGACTGACCCTTTAGGTGTCATGCTGTCCCCACCCCTGGGATGCACTGAGACTGTGATTGAGACTGGGTATGGTGGCACACCAGTAATCCCAGTGCTTGGGAGCCTGAAAAGGAAGATCACTGAGTCCAATCTGATTAGGGAGACTCTGTAGACACTGTACTAAATACCAAAAAAAAAAAAAAAAAAAAGGAAAGAAAAGAAATTTGGGTACTGGGTATAACCCAGGTAAAGTGTATGGGACATGAGGATCACTTGGGCAACTGTATCTGGTAGCCAGACCCTTCCTCTCTGGCTCACCCTTGCTGTCTATACTTCCTTTTGCCACAAGGTTAATAGCTTTCCTCCACCATCTGCTTCCACCATGACATCCCTGCCTTATCCTAGGCCTATCAGCAAGAGAAGGAGCCTACTACAGGCTGAAAATGTTGAGACCCTGAGATACAATACATCTTTCTTCCTCCAAGTTGGCTATCTCAAGTATTTGACCATAGCAATGAAAGTAAGATTAGCACAAGGCTTCATGCAGTTAACTTCACCAAGATGACTGAGTCTGAAATGTGTTTATCTTTTTCAAGGTGGCAATCAAGTAGAGTGCTATCAATGAGAAAAAAATAAAAACAGAAAACAAAGCTCAAAATAGTTTAAGCCATCGAGAAGACTGATAGACACATGTCACTGAGAATCTGTAGGTAAACTGAACTTCAGGAAAGGACCTAGCCAAGTTCCTCCAGGGCAATCATGTACACAGTGGTAAAATTACAGACAAGTGTATGTATAAAAGCAAGAAATCTGTGTCTTTGTGTGCCAGTGGATGTTCACTTAATGCTAAGATGCACTCAGAATGTCAGAAAGAATACAATATGAAAGAAATTCTGCATGAAAAGTAGAAGATAGCTTCAGCATGATATTGTCTGTGGTGACTCCTTAGAGCTATGTATTCACAAATGTGTGCTGCATACCACTGTGAAATGGTACAATTGCAGGCGCCATTGGGAAGATGGATCCTACGGCAGAAAAGTTTAAGACATGTTACCAAACATGCCTGCACCTCAGCTCGCAGCTCCTTAGCCCACAGTTCTACACCTCGTCCAGAGCACACTTCATTTGCTCTCTGTCACAGAGAACTTTTAGCTTTGCCAGGTGGGACCTCTGCAAGAACCTACTAAGTGCTTCACAAAGCATGATTAGCCCTGCATATGTGAAGATATCACCTACATAGTGGGATGGATGCAGTCTAAAAAGGCCTCCTTCCATTTCTCTGGAAGTCCTGAACTGGAGTAATAGAGGGTGCCTATACGTCCAGTACACTGGGATTCAAGTTCAAGCCCATTCTCAGTAACTCATTGAGTTGTCTCAAAATTTAAAAAGAGGAGATAATAGAGATCTAGGAATGTAGCTCAGTGTGAAGGCCCTGTGTTTAGTTCCTAGTATGGTGCAAAAATAAATGAATGATTTTTTTTTTTAGCAGGAATCAAACTCAGGAACTCATACTTGCCAGGCAGGCACTATGCTACTGAGCCATAGTCCCAGACCATGAATGAAAATTTCAAAAAGTTTTTAAAAAGAAAAACCTAAAGTAGATTCTACTCAGCCCTTCAGGGCATCCCAGTCCCTGATGAGTACCTATTCCCACTGTGTTTGTCAACTGCATAGCACATCCTTCCCCTGGCTTCTCTTCTCTCTCCTCTTCTCTTTTTCTTTCTTTTCTTCTGGCTCTTTAAGACCATTTTAAAATCAAAACAAAGCCAGCAATGTATCTTAGTGGCACAGCAGCTGTCTGACAAGTATAAAGTCCTGAGTTTGATTCCCAGTACAAAAAAAATAGCAATTAAAATAAAAATAAGGCTGTAATCCCAGAACTTGGGAGGCTGAGGCAAGAGGATCAGTGCAAGTTCAAGACCAACCTGAACTACAAAAGTGAGCTCAAGGCCAGCCTGAACTGCATAGCAAGACCCTTTCTCAAAAAGACAAATAAATAAATAAATATTTTAAAAATAAAATTAAAACAAAGCACAAGTTGTACATAGTTCCTTTCCTGAGCCTCTGCTTCTTAGAGTAACTTAAGATTTTACATGAAATAATGAAATTTTCAGGCATTGACTTCTCTGAGTCTTTTTTAAAAATGGGCAGTATGTGCCAGGCATGGTGGCGCACGCCTGTAATCCCAGCACTTGGGAGGCTGAGGCAGGAGGATTGGTGCGAGTTCCAGACCAGCCTGGGCTACAAAAGTGAGCTCAAGGCCAGCCTGAGCTGCATAGGGAGACCCTGTCTCAAAAAGACAAAAAAAAAAAAAAAAAAAAAAAAAAAAAAAAAAAAAAAAAAAAAAAAAAAAAAAAAAAAGGCAGTATGAGACTCTAATGTTGTTTGTAATATGCTGCATTGTCTGCATTTACTAACATTGAGATACCTTTTCTTGTATGAACATTTTTTCAGCTAGTATTCTCTAGACACAGTCAAGGTTGGCCTGGACCAAACATCTTGAGTTTCAATGATGTGGTTGTAATAATTAGGCACCATGAAGGACTCCCAAAGGGTAGCTCCTAAGCCGCTCTCTTCTCTGTGTTGACCTACTTCCCATTCCCTGCATTGAATCTGTGCTGTCATGGACTTGTATCATCAGATAGAATCAGCAAAAATAATACTGCAGGCCTGGGACTTAAGATGACTGGTAATTTCCACTTTTTTCCTCTTGGGAGCCTTACCTTTGAGAGCCTGGGTCATCATTCAAAAAGTACAGCTTCATCATTAGAGGAACTGGGTAGAGAGTACATGGAGGGGGTAAACACTTGGAGGCCAAATGAAGAGAGAAAGAGACCCAGCTGCTTACTCCACCATTTGACTGTTGTTCAAGGTAGTTGCAGAGAAACTGCCCCTTTGAGGCCAGTTAATCCATAGAAATGTGAAGACATCACAGTGTTTGCTGTTTGGAGTCACTAAATCTTAACAGAAAGTGGTGGAATAGAGGTTCAAACTATTCTTTTTTAAAAAAAATTTTTCTTGTTTCAGAACTTTTGTTTGTTTGTTTATTTATTTTTATGGCCGGCTCAGCCTGCCCTGAGGGCGGGGCTGGTGCAGCATGTGGTGCCAGGGATCGAACTGTGGTCCCTGCAGCCATCCAAGCTTTCCTAAGCAGGCGCTTTAGACCACTGAGCCATCCTGCCAGGCCCCTCAAACTATTCTTGAGCTCCCAGCAGAGTCCTAACATAGAGAATTAGATATAAACATTTCAGCATTGATTTCTTACTTGTTGTCATGTCACCTCTGAACCTATTTTGTGTGGACTTTTTTCCTACTGAAATTTTACTATAAAAGCATGAATCTCCACTAGGTACAGTATACTTGCCTGTAGGGTCTTGGGAAGCTGAGGCAGGGGATAACAAGTTTGAGGCTAGGCTAGACAGCTAGTAAGACCCTCCCTCAACAAAGCAAAACAAACAAAAATAATAAAAAGAAAAAGAATTAATTGCTCTATTAGCTCCTATCTTTGCCACTTTCCTGTGCGTAAAACACAAAACTTAACACCCACAACATAAAGGAGGACAGATTTGCTTTGGCATCTCTGCTTTGTTTATGGCTGGCCAGTTCCAAATCAGGATAACATGGTGGTGCATAATGAAGAAAACCCTACTCAGGTCATGGCAGTCAGGAAGCATAGCTTGAAGGTAGCAAACCAGGAGGGAGATCCACCCTACCAGATCATGTCTGCAGTGACCGCCTGTTCCAAATAGCATACCTTCTGGCAATCACTGAGCTATGGCACCCCCATAGTTCAATCTCCCTCAAAAAGCCCACCTATGAGGCTTTGAGATGTGTAGCTATAAAACAAGAGAGAGAAATGTGTTTTGAATTCCAGATCTTTGCATCTCATTTTTTCATGGTTTCTGCCTCCCAGAATTCTCTCCAAATGTTGGGTTCACTGAGGAATGAATTTATTCCCAGATCGTATTCTGGGTTTACTCTGGCTCAGCTGGAGAACATTGGACACGGGGCTGGAAACCAGAGCTTCCCTTTCCTCTCCACAGAAATTTGGTTGAGGGAAGAGTAACAACCCAAGGTAACCAAGTAAGTGAGATTTCTGCTTCACCAATGAAAAAGTATGCATTTTTCTCCTCTGCTAAAGTTAGGGGGTGTCTTTGTTACTCTTCTCTGGTTGCTGGGCTAAATACCCAACACTCAAAATAAGAAAAGGAAAGGTTTATTTAGCTCACAGTTACTGGAGGTTTCAGTCTCTATTCAGCTGGCTCCAAGGCAGAGCGGCACATGGTAAAGGGTAATCTTTTATGGCAGCAGCAAAGAGCAAGAGCGAAGGGAGGAGTAGCAGTAGCTCAAGCTGCTAACTTCTCTTCCTTCCTTACACTGAAATGCAAATCACCTGCCCCAGGAGAGGCGCAGCACCCACAATAACCAATCACAAATTCCAGAAGCTGCCCCATGACTGCATGAGACTTTGGGTGGGACACCTATACACAAACCAAAACAGGGGGTAACCAACAAAACTTACCTGTTGAACATGGCCCAAACTATGGGATCCAGTCTGGGCTTCGCTCTTAAAGACCTACTTGATATGTCCATTTAACGGTTGAATAGATATCATAACTTAGCATGTCCAACATGCTAAAGGTGTAACCACACATCCCAAGCATGGTTGCCCAATGACTTCACCTTCTCATTAATTACTCTACCATTAATCTAGGTTTTTGATCAGAAACTACAGTGCTATCTTTAACTTATCTCCTTCTTTTATACCCTTTCTCCTCCATCCTCAAAACATTTTCAAGCTCCTATTGTTGCTTACTAGTATCACTAGCCTATTTCAATTCATTATTATCTCTTTTTTTAACTGAAAACTGGAAGGATTATTTTGATTTATTAATAGACATGTATACTTTTAAAATGTGAGCCTGCCTTGCCAGTCCCAAGCCGGCCCCTGGGGCACATTGGGATAGTAACTGAGACTGGGTGTGGTGGCACACATGGCTGTAATACTACAAGTCCGATCTGGTAATGAGACACTGAACACCCTGTAGATCCTTCCCTAAAAATAAAATAAACAAATAAATAAATAAATAAATAAGAGCTAAAAGGATCCTTTTTACACAATTTTATCAAAGTCTGCAAAACCACCATTATCTCTTGCTTAGATTGTTGCAATAATGTATATTGCACTGTTCCCCTGTTTTCCTATCATCTTTTCTTCCTATAGAATGTAAGAGTTATAAATATTCCTACAAATGTAAGAATGTAAATTCCATGTGTATGTTTTGAACACAGCTATGTGTTTAGTCACTATTTTCATGCCTACGATAATGAGTAGCATATAACAATAAAGATACTTACTCTGTTTTATGGAATGATGTGCTTCCCTTTTTAGAATCATAAAGTTCACTAAGATTTTTTTTTTGAAAAACACACAGCAACATGGCAAATGTTTACTAAACATGTATTTACATAGTTAACAGGCATAATCAAAGACAGTGGCAGAGTATAGAAAAAGACCAGTGTTAAGGTCATAGTGTAAGTTTCTTCATCCAACAGAACCTAAAGATCTACTTTTGGGCTTTGTGACTTATTAAGACAATTAGTGAGGCCAGCAAGATAGTTCAGCAGTCTAAAGTGCCTGCTTAGCCAAGCTTAGGCAACTGCAGGGCCTGTGGTTCGATCCTCAGCACCACGTGCTATGCTAGCCATAACGTAAATAAATAAATAAAGTTTTTTTTTTTTTTTTTTTTAAAGGCAATTGGTGCCAGATGTGGTGGTGTACTCCTGTAATCCTGGCACTTAGGAGGCTGAGGCAGGAAGATTTTACAAGTTTGAGACCAGCCTGAGCTACAAAATGAGTTCATGGCCAGCCTGAACTGCATAGTGAGACCGTATCTCAAAAAGACAACAACAACAAAGACTAATTTTTTTTTCTGTACTGGGAACTGAACTTAGGACCTTGTGCTTGCCAGGCAGGTGCTGTGCCATTGAGCTAAATCCCCATGCCCAGATCTCCTTTTGAAGTAAACTAGTTTTGAGTTAAATTTCTAAGAAGAATTTGGAACTGGAAGAATCCTGATATAGTAAGATAGATCAATTGTGAGTAGCACAATGGAATAACCATTGTTAGCTGTCCAACTTCCCTCACTATGCCTGTTAGCATATGTGAGGCTCAAATCAGTTACTGTATATGGAAGCACATACTTCAGTGTAAGTATGTATAATTCTATAAAAAGTGTACATGATTCCTGCAGTTATGAAAATAGTAGAATCTTCACAGTAAAAGGCATTAAAAGGAAAGTAACTCTATATAACTGTGTTACCTACAACTGATAGCACCTTTATAGTCTTTCATCCAAATTTTCGCCTAGGATCAAAACACAACCCAGTTCCACGTACAAATGTTAAAATGGGATGGTGGAAAATCAGGGATAAAACTACTGCATAAGTTTTTTATACAGGAGAGAGTTGTAGGGCAAGGAATGGGGGTACTTAAAGAAAACCAGGCCAAGGGCCCTTCCTTTTATACAAGAGGCCAACAAAATGTCAGTTTCTTCTTCAAGGTCATGCAGCTCCTTTTAGTGGCAGAGCTGGGGCCAGAAACCCAAGACCCTTGGCTTCCAATCTTGTAGTCTTTCCAGCACCACAAAACAATTTTACTCTTCTGATGTTTTTCTCTTTGCTTTTCCTCCGTTTAAATTTTTCTGAGGTAAATTGTAGGTTTGGAGATCAAATTCTAATGCCTCTTCCATTTCAATACTTGATCTATGGAACAATTTGTAGACAGGAGAAGGAGAAAGAGACAAAGACCGTCTCATTCCAGTATTCCAGAATTTTCCTGCCCAGAAAATCTCAATAGTTCAGGATTTTGGCTGCCATCTATGCTTCAAAGGCCCAAGACATTTTCTTCCAAAGTCTTTTGGCTCTGAAGTCTTAAAATTACGTGGTCTTGTATTAATTCCTGAAGGCCTTTTTATAAACACTGAAGTATGTAATAAAAGAAGAAGCAGAAAATAAACTCTCAAAGTAAAAGGAACTCTGTGGAATGTGAGGAATACTTTCAGTGGGCAGGGCAGGTAGTTGTGTGAAGGAGCAGAGGGGCTACAGCAGCTTTTAAAGATCTGAGGTTCATTCTTCACTGAGCTGTTCCAGGGAACAAGTGGGTCCTGATAAGACTGAACAGAGAGTGAGGAAAGCTCTGGTAGCACAGCCTCTATCTTTTGTGACCTCTCTACAGCCATCATATCTTGTTTTTCCCTCTTTTGAGTCCCAATCTCTTTGCCCCTTTCAAAATGGCAAAGAAATATCTGGGTAGCAGTTGCATGAAGATCCGAAACTCAGAAGATCACTCATGACCTTGGGATTGCCTCAGCTCCAGGAAGCTATGTCCTCCAGGTCCCTCCTACTATGCATTAAAAGTAGGTTTTATTCCACCAAAGGTCCATATGGGAAACCTCGTCCCCTTTGAGGGTAGGAGTATGGTAGGAATTGGTTAGGTCACTGGAGGCACTGCACATAGAAGAGATCAAGGTACATCTCACAAGTTCCTCAGTTATTTTCCAAGAGAAGAATTATTGTAAAATGAACCTGGCTCTCTCTGTGTTCTAACTTCTTGTCTCATGGAATTTCCTACTGTCACATATATTCCCACATGAGCTTGGGTATTTTGTCATAGAGATGTAAGTAAGATCAACACATACTGTTCCAGAGATAGCACATATCCAATCAATGGAGGGTAGAAAAGCGCATCATGCTCAGGACAGGTACAGGGTCCTTTCTGGCTTCTAAACTGCCCTTTGACTGGCTGAGTCTGTCATTCATTAGCATCACAGTGCAGCTCCCTGTGATCAACCTTGCCTTTCCTCTGCTTTCACTGGGCATCAAATTCAAGGATACCCCCTACCCACCTCATGAACGTACTGTACATTGTCCTATATCCTAGAGTTTGCATCTAGGAGAACATAACTCCTTCTTCCCACTCTTTTATTGGTCATGATCCTGAGTTCCAGGTTCCCTAGTTCAAGACAGCCTAACAGCACCACCATCTTTTATTTTTTCTGTGAGAACTGACTTGATGGCTTGTTCTTTTATTGGGAAGTTTTCAGAACTTGCCATTCTAGCCATTGTCTGTTGGATTTACCATTAGGAAACCACCTTTCAGTTACCTATTTAATCCTGTTAGTTTACTTTTCTCTCTCTCTCTCTCTCTCTCTCTCTCTCTCTCTCTCTCTCTCTCTCTCTCTAGCTTATTCCATATGCAATTCTGTTTATTTTTAAAACTCTGCATATGTCCTCCTGAGTGCATGTATTAGATAAAAAGATAAAACATCTCTAACTAAATACACTTTCTCCTCTTAAAAACAGCCAACAATGGGTGCACATTTACAGACTCAGTTACATCAGCAACATTAGTGTAAACAAAGCTGGATTGTATTTCCACGAAGTGACTGAGAGTCCCATAGAAAGCACTGGGCTAGAAAAGTGTTTACTGTGGGTTAGACAGGCTCTTGGATGTGAAAGGGTGAGAAACAAGATGATCCTTAATGAGCTAACCAGAATCTAAAAATCAGCTGCACCCTACACCAGACCAAGCAGCAGCCACAGCCCCGATACAAAGTGGAAACACCATATGTTCCCAGTGTGGCCTTGTCAGCAACACCTGCACTTCCAGCTGGGGAATATTATGCGTGGTGTTATCTTCAAAAGCAGAGGGCAACAAACACAGTACAGAGAACAAGCAGCAGTGTGGACAGATGGGGTTTGTGGCCTGCTCAGCAGGCGCCAGTGCTCAGAAAGCTGGACCAGAGCCACCATGTGCTGGGTTTCCTGTGCTGATGGCACCAACTGACAGCAGCCTATCTCTTGCAAAGTTGTTAGAGGAACTCCTCACCATGACACTCTTACCCTCTCCCTATCGTGCTACTTTTCCCCTAAACCATGCACCAAGTATTTACTTAAGACCAGAGAGTGTCTCATTAGATTTCTTTGTATACATCCACTGCTATAATGAAGTACTCGAGGCTGAGATATTTATAAAGAACAGAATTTTACTGCTTATATTTCCAGAGGCTGGAAGTTCAAGGGAGACCAGATCTCATGACCATGTGACAGAAGCTAGCTGTTACCTGAAGGATATCCCTTTTATAAAGGTACCAAATCCTATTCAAGAGAAGAGGCTGTCATGGCCTAATCACCTTTAAAAAACCCCACTTCTCCATACTACAAGACAAAACATAATTTATATTTTGAGCTGGGCGTGGTGGCTCACACCTGTAATCCCAGCACTTGGGAGGCTGAGGCAGGAGGATTGGTGTGAGTTTGAGACCAGCCTGGGCTACAAAAGTGAGCTCAAGGTCAGCCTCAACTGCATAGCAAGACCATGTCTCAAAAAGACAAAAAAATTTATATTTTGTTTTCTCCTCTGCCTCAGTTTCCACCATTAATCATAGACCATCAAGGCTACAAGTGTAAATTCAAAGAGAGCTGCCCCTCGCCACTCTGAGGATTTGCTGGAATAAGCTGACAAGAGGAAGATGAATAAGAGAAAAAGGCATAGATTTAGTTGGCATGCATAGGGGGAAATAACAAGTGTGATTCCTCAACAACCCAATGAGGATGAAATGTCTGCACCTCTTTCTTTACCTCTTTCTTTGCAGGGGCAGAGGAAGAGCGGGGAAGACAAGAACATTTATAGAGTAGTACCTGACTTTAGGAAAACATCAACAGATCCAAGAGACCTAAACTACCTTATAAATGGCTCTGTTTAGAATTTGAAGGAGTTCAAGAGAAAGGAGATTATCTTCTGTGGTTATATTTCTCATTCTTCTCTTCTTCATAGATAATGAGATCTCAGAGAGGGTGTTATGGTTTGTGTCCAGTTGTCACCCGAAAGCCCTGTGCAGTCGTGGGGTGGCTTCTGGAGTTTGTGATTGATGCTTGATCCAATGTCAGGTATAAGGGCTACATCCTGGTCCTGGGGTGGGTAGTTTGCATTACAGTGTAAGGGGGGAAGAGAGACTAGCTAGCTGCCTGAGCTGCTGCCACTCTCCTGCTCTTTGCTGGCACCAGGAAAGGTTGCTCTCTGCCATGTGTCACTCTGCCTTGGAGCCAGTCACTAACTGTGAGTTAAATAAACCTTTCCTTCCTTAATTTTGGGTGTTGGATATTTTGCCCAACAGCAAGAGAAGAGTGAGGCAGAATTGGTTAAAGATAGTTGGTTGTATTCTCTTTGATAATTTGGTTTTAAAAACAGATAAAGGAATTCTAGTGACAGTCCTTTACCATGCTTGAAGGAGGAAAAAACAAAAAAAGGCTAGAAAGTCATTAGTTCTGGAAGCTGAGAAATGCAGTGAGGAAAAGGCTAAGAGAATTTAGATAACAAGCACCAAAATATAATTAGATTGGCATAATTACTTCTTGTTTTCCATAGCCTAGTATGGTGATTGTATCTATATCAATTTATGATATAGTTCTAAAAAATAGAATGATATTCTTGGGTATTAGGGTGACCACCTACAATCCCAGCATTTGGGAGACTGAGACAGGAGGATTGTCATGTATTCAGGGTCATCCTGAACTACATAGTGAGATCCTCCAAAACAAAACAAAACAAAACAAAACAAAAAATAAAAGAGTTTGGTCTGGAGATTTATCCCAGTGGCACAGAGCCTGTCTAGCAAGTGTGAGTCCTAAGTTTGATTTCTAGTACCAATTAAAAAAAAAAAAAAAGAAACGTTTGAAGTTTCCCAACACATAGATGTGTTTGAGATTTAAATATTTCTTATTCTGATTTTACCATTATACACCGTATACATGTATTATCACATTATATCCTGTTGTATGTTATGGTCCAGTGCCAAAAGAAAAAACAAGAAGACCCGATGAATGTAGCTTCGGAGGTCTCACTGAGATCTGTCTCTCCTGAAGTGAGCCCAGAGCTCCAGAAGCATCTCCTTTTTACTTAGGACTATAATCTCTGTTGACTTTCACTATTTGTTTAATGCTAGGTTCACATGATTGTTAAATAAAAGGATTACAAGTCGAGGAGGAGCTAATCACCAATATCTCAAGTAAGGGCAGAGATATCAATCAAGATAAGCTGTTACCGCCTTCTCAAATCCCGGTTTTCTGAAATCCCTAAATAAAAGATTACAACCCTTCCTAAGCTTTGTTTATTGTTCTTCACTTCTTTAAGATGCTAGTTTCTTATCTCTACAATATCCCACAAATATTATGTAACAATTAAAATAAAATAAAGTTTTGATTCTGAGGTGACCTCTATTTCTTTTAATTCAAAAGTGATTAGCACTCTATAACCCCCTTAAAACAAAGGCATAGGGCTGGCCAGATAGCTGAGCAGACTAAAGCACCTGCTTAGGCAGAGCACAACACCAGGGTTCAACCCCCGGTGTGCCATGCTGGTCCTGTCCCCCACCCCCGGGTGTGCTGAGACATTGAATGAGACTAGGTGTGGTGATGTGGACCCCTAATCCCAGTATTTGGGAGGCTGAAAAACAGGAGGAGCACTATGAGTTGCATCTGTGTAGTGAGACCCTGCAGACCCTGTACTAAATATTAAAAAAGAATACTATGGGCACACACACACACACACACACACACACACATGTACACACACACTTATCAGGTAAAGAAAAATGTATGTGAGGAAGGATATAAAGAAAGAAAAAGCAGGCTAAGGTGTAGCTCAATGATAGAGCACACACTTAGTATGTATGAGATAGGAGGTCCTGGGTTCAATACACACACACACACACACACACACACACACACACACACACACAGTAGAAAGGGAGGGAATAATAAAACAAATGTAGCAGAGTTTCAACAGTTAGAGAATATGAGTGAAGAGTGTATGGAAGTTCTTATACTAGTCTTACAACAACTGTAAGCCTGAAATTATTTCAAAATTAAGGAAATAAACCAATTACCACAACAATACTACTATAGCTATAATATATATGATTATGATCATAATTGGCAGTATGTTTAATTACTAAAAACATATTATTGTTTTTAAGCATAAAATACCCAGAATGTTTTAAGAAATGTCTTTTTTTTTCTCAACTAACTCTATGTAAATAAGTCACATAAACATGAAATTAACTATCTTACAAGGAATAATTCAGTGGCATTTAGCACTTTCTTAATGCTATATAATCTCCATTTCTGCCTAAATGTTTCTGAAAATGTTCCAAAACATTTCTATTATCCCAAAAGGAAACCCCACTAACCAGTTATTCTCCATTCTTCCTTTTCTCCGCCTTTAGACATTTGTGTTCTATCTCTATGATTTTCTTTATTTTGGATATTTTGTATGAGAGAAATTATTCAATATTTGTTCTTTTGCTTCTGGCATAAAACTTTTAAAGTTTAAAAGCATCATGCTTTTAAAGTTTATCTATGTAGCAGTACTTCTTTTCTTCTTGTAGAAATAATATTCCACAGTTTGCTTGTCTACTCATCTGTGGACTGTTTCCTCCTTTTGTGGGTGGTGAATAGTGTTGCTATACATGTGTGTCTACATGAATCAGAACACATAAAAACTTGATGCTTCTTGGTGTCTACTGATGAATTGCAATATAAATTCATGCCTGGACATGCCCAAGATTACTTATCAGATATATGAGTAAATTCATTTCTGTACTTAAGCTAGTTTGGATTGGACTTCTGCTAACTTGAAAGAATCCTGACTATTACAAAATTTTAAAATTATCTTTCCAAATGTGATTTTTGGAATCAAGAGGGAAAATTTTTGCTCATTAAGAATACCTTTTTGAACCAAGATCAAATAAAATTTTCTGAAGTTCAAAGCTCTCCTGTCCCTAAGGAAGCTTGGAATAAGAATGTGAAACACTTCTGAACTAGAAGAATGAGCTCAGCTTCACAGAGGACATTCCTGAACTGTGTCTACCACCACAACAGGCTATCATAACACTGAGTTTTGAACCAGAAGCTTTGTGTGTGTGCCAATTTTTTTTAAAAAAAAAATCATAGCACTTTCATTTGGAAGAATTATACTTTTAAAAACCAGATTTTTTCCTCAATCAACTGGTTATCATTTTTAGCAGCTCATCCAAACATAAGTCCCCAACTGCCCATGTGGCTCTTAATTTCTTCCTTCACCATTTGCTTCCTGCCATCCATCTTCCATCTCTGTGGTCTTAAGAATTTTAGTATTTACTTTACAAAGGCCTCTAGGAATTGCCTTTGGTTTCCTCAGTGAAATCTTGTACCACACACATGTCTTCAAAAGGACATTGCTTGGTCTCATTTCCATAGAAGAAAAACTGAGAAGTCAGAGAATTTCTCTGCTGACAGCCTGCCTCCCACTTCAAAGAGCAACTCATTGCCATCAGTCCTTTTTGATCTTGAGATCCCTTGACTCACCTGGCTTGTTAACCAGGATAGAAATTTGATCTGAGATTTATCCAACTTCTCTGTATAATGGATGTAGTGGGTCAGCAGTGGAGTCTTCCTCTCTCTTCTGCCTCTCTAAACTCTACATTCCATATTCTTCCCTCAGGGCTATGATGGATTGAGCCAATGGAATTCCTTCATTCAGCACTGTAATCTTGGAGTGAGACATTCCAATACAGTACAAGTTGCTCATTTAAACTGAATGGACTGGCAAGACAGCTCAGTAGTGTAAAGCACCTGCTTATTATGAGCTGTCAGTTATTTGCGGTTCTCATGTTTGGCTGCATGATCAGTGAATTTGGTCTGTTTGTTTGTTTCTCAGACAGGGTTTTGCTGTGTCGTTCAGGCTGACCTTGAACTCACTGTGTCACCCAGCCTGGCCTTGACCTTGTAATAATCCTCCTGTTTCAGCTTTCCAAGTGCTGGGGTTTCAGATGTGATCTGAAAGGTGATAAGAAAGGAGAGGAGGGGTGTCTCAGTTACTCTGCCCTCATTGGTGGACAAATACCTGACACTCAAAATTGGGTAAGGAATGGTTTGTCTAACTCAGTTACTGGAGGTTTCAGTCTGTATTCGCTGGCTTCAACACAGAGCAACACATGGCAGAGGGCAGCCTTTCATGATGGCAGCAAAGCACAGAGAGCAAAAGGGAGTAGCAATGGCTCAGGCAGCTAGCGAGCCTCTCTCATTTCTCCTTACAGTATAGTGCAATTGACCTGCCCCAGAACAAAGGCAGCATCCACACCCACAACCTTACAGCCACTTGTTTGCTTCCTATTATCCAGAAAAGAAATTCAAAGTTCCCAATAAAGTCTGAGATTCACTTTGCATGGACTGACATAGGTCACACACTCCTCTTAAATCACATGGCCATGTAATTGTGGAATAGGATTGATTGTGTTGACATGTTCCATCCCAAGAGCTAGAACTGGAGCCACCCTCCCCCAAGGTTCAGGCAGATCTCAAAGGAAAGCTTCTACCTACTGGTAAGGGATGAATATTCACTGTGTGCCAGTGTTCTGTTTGGCCAGACACATCCATATCTTTACAATTCCTCTATTTAATCGTCTTACCCTGAGATCTGGTATGTGGGCATCTAACCAACTATACCAATTCTAGTGTGCATTTCAAAAAGATAGTTATACAGCAGCCACTGCTTTTACTGTTGCATAACAAAAGTAGTAGAAAGGGCTGGAGGGAGAAATGACCACACAGCCTTTACTCACTATGTGATTCTCCACCCTGACAGATACTGGAGGACTTGAAAGATAACTTTCCTACCAGGCATTCAAGTAACTTTTTTTTTTTAATTCCAGGGTGTTCATAGTCTCACTACTAGATCAGACTCATAGTGATCCACCTATTTACAGCCTCCCAAGAGCTGGGATTACAGGCACACACCACCATGCCCAGTCTCAATTGCCAGCTCAGTGTGCCCCAGCGGCGGGGCCAGCATGGCTGGCCTGGGGATCAAATCCCTGGCCCCTGCTTGTAGGCACTTTAATCTGCTGAGCTATTTGGCTGGCCCTCAAGTAGCATGTTGTGAAGGGGACTTGAGGGAACATTTGCTAATCAATAGGATTCTACCACAGCTGGACAGATAATTACCAGTTGTGTGGCCCTAAAAGAGTTGATCAGTGGCAGAAAAGGTGCATCACAATGTTGGTGACTGTGAACATTTTGATGGTTTGGCCTATAGTGACTCTTTCCACATAGTTTAATACTAATACATATTATCCAAAGAATATGATTGAATTGGATCAAATGGTCAAGCTTGAGGAAACAATCTGGAACTGGCATGGTTGAATGTTGTTAGGGGGATTTCATAGTGGTTAAGTGAGGAGAGAGGTTCGTAGCTTCTAATACCCCTTGTGCTAGGAGTTATTTGTGCAATCTGAGAAAGCTACATAATTTCTGAATCTTAGGTTTCCCCACTCGTTTAATGGGAGAAATATACTTGACCTACTTGTAATTGCCTGTACTAAAAAAACAAAAACAAAAACTAAAAAACAATAAAGTGGCTTGTGCTTTCTTAGGCAGCTGCTTGATTTCTTTCAGGGAAAAATGAATGATTTATAGGAAGAAAAGTATTCAGATAGAAAAATTGTCAATGCATCCAGAAATATTTAGGGATTAGATTACACTCCCCAATGTATCTTTGAGTGTAAAATAAATAAATAAATAAATAAATAAATAAATAAATAAATAAAAAAAATGTAAAAGGAAACCCAACAGAAGGCATAGGTTCTCCAGAACCTGACAGCAATCTGAATGTAGATGGCATTGTTTCTAAAGATGTGTTGACAACATCCAATTTAGGATCTTAGACCTCCAACAATTAAGTACATACTTCCTAAAGTCACCTCTGTTCTCAAGAGCAAAGCCTAAAGCTAAGTGAAACCGTGAAGGAGATATTGGGAAACAGCCACACTGCTCTACATCTTCTGAGAAGGTGAAGTAGAGTACACGTGGCAGGACCCATTTATGCTGAGTTTGAATGGTTTGAGGGACACTGAGGTAGAACAAGGGTTAAGCTGTTCCAAGCAGAGCTCAGTTCTCAGTTCTGGGACTATGGAATCTCTTCCTCTGGTCAAGTTGTCTATATCCTATCATTTGTTAGCTATGTTCTAACTCTTTAAGAGTTCAGCAAATCTTGGGAAGCTAACAACCTGGTTTTTTTGTTTGTTTGTTTGTTTGTTGTTGTTTTTTTAACCATAAAAGTGTTGCTTTTCTCATTACCTGTTATCCCAGTGGGTGTGGCATGTCACTAAACACATGCTGTCTTGGAATATACCCAGCAGAAATGTGTGAATATGTGAAGAATATTTAAAACAGAGCTATTTATAATTGCCTAAGTGAAATCTGGTATGTACTTAATTCTTCAACTTTATACACTATCAACATATGAAAACTATGGGAAATTAGATCAGTTGTATAGAATGAAAAGAGGCTAACTGAAAATTCAATGAAATGGAAAGCTTTATCTGCTTCTAAATTGTTACACTTTTTTTTTTTTTTTTTTTTTTTTTGGGTAAAACTGTAGTGCTTTCAATAATAAACTCACATTCTATATCATGGGTAAACTTATCGGCAAAGTTGTTAAAAACTCACACCATTTCATAATCTCAGAAAACATTGAGTGGCAAGAAACAGAAACATCCCTAAGATAACTTAAGTAACGATGGATTTGTATAAAGATTCCAGGGAAACTCATGGATCTCAGTTGCAGGAAATATCTCTCTGGGTTTATGTAGTAACTCAGCTCTGAATATTTTTGTATGTCTGTTCCATTTCTTGTTTCTTTCATGCTTGACTCACCAGTTGGTTTTTTTATGTAGTTTATTTTTTTATTTTTTTAATTTAATATTTTTATTGTTTAAATTTAACAATGGTTATATTACATATTTTCATCACCAGTTGGTTTTTAGTCACCACATCACAGGCCAGCTCCATAAGATGGCCTTGGCTTGAGTCTGTGCATGAATGTGTTAGTCAGTGTTCTGCTACTATGACAAAATACCTAAGATAACCAACTAATAAAGAAAAATTTAAAGATTGAAGTGTTATATACATGTACCAACTCCCTACCAGAATGTGATCATCATATACCATAAATATGCATTGACAAAAACTAAACATTGAACATCCATTATAAAGGAATTGATTTGTTAACAGAAAAGAGGGAAATATGCATAAAGAGATTTCAGTTTGTGGTCACTTGGCCCTGACACTGAGCCTGTGATCAGACAGAACATCATGGTGGGAAGAGCTACCAGAGGAGAAGGAGGAGGAGGAGGAGGAGGAGGAGGAGGAGGAGGAGGAGGAAGAAGAGGAGGAGGAGGAGGAGGAGGAGGAAGAGGAGGAGGCTAGCTAATCTCATGGGAGCTGGGAGAGAAAACCAGGAAACAGGATCTCCATATCCCCTTGCAGGGCAAGTCCCCAGTGCCCTAACCTTTTCCCCACCTGTCCTCTCCTAAGTGTTTCACCACCTTCCCAATAATATGCTAAGCTGTTGATGATCAAGTCTTTGAAACATAGCTTTCAGGGGACATTTAAGATCTGACTTTTGCAGCATGACCTTCCAGTTTAGCTGACTGACTTTGTTTCTCTATCCCAGGAGATACTCTGTAGACGCTCAGTAAATACTATTTTGGTTGGTTGACACTCAATAAAAATTTCTCAAGGAACACTTGGTAGACACTCAATAAATACTAATTTTCTTTTTCCTGTTCTGAGAATGAACACCATCTGAGTAGAAAAGGATCTTTGTTTGATAGCAGGTTAGTGAAGCAATATTCTTTTCCCTGACCAGCTCATATATGAGGTACAAAAATACTTTCAATTAGACCAGGCACAGGTCCAGATGACTTGAGAAATTCTCAGGCCAATTTGGTAAATCTGTAAGATTGAACCAAGTCTTTAGTGTTTCTTAAATCAACATACACCCCGTGCCCATGAAAAATGTTTTACTTTCATGTCCCAGAGGTTACAATTTATTTTTTTATTATATGGTAAAAGAATGACAAAAATTATTCTACCTTCAATCTCAGAGTGTAGACGTTGGTTGCCCTCTTAGGTTAATTTTGTTGGTAATACATTCCTAAGTCTTAGGGACCAAATTGAAGTGGCATGTATCTAAAATCTAAATAGTAGCCAATCTTGTGAGAAGAGGTGAGTTACTAAAGAAACATAAAATAGAATGAAGTCAGTGACCATTAGCTTAGTCCCAGATATGATACAGATGACAAGTGCCACAAGCCCACAGACAGGACAGCTTGCCCTACCCCACACCTGTCCCTTCCATATGTCTTCACCTTTCTTTTCCTGCTCTGCACTGGGAGGCTGACTCTTGCTGACCCAAGTTCCTGTTTCTCATTGGACTTTGCCACTGATGGCCAAGGGTCATTTTGATCTCATACTCACAATAGGTCTCCAGCCTGAAATTTTAGAGAATATCATGTAACAAGAGTAGAGACAAAAGCCAGCATGGACACCTCTGTCATTAATTAATTAATTAATTAATTAATTTAGTACAGGGTCTAAAGAGATTGGACTTACAGTGATCCTCCTATTTTCAGCCTCCCAAGCACTGGGATTACAGGAGTGTGCCACCATGCCCAGTCCCAATTGCTGGCTCAGCATGTCCCTGGGGTAGGGCTGGCACAGCTGTTTAATCCCTTAGCTATCTGGCCTACCCTTGTAATTTATTTATTTATTTTTTTAAGTTTCAATTTTTATTGTTTAAATTTAACAATGGTTATATTACATATTTTCATCATCAGATCAGTTTAGATTAATACATATAGGTATATAAGATTGATCAAACAATTAAACATTAACCCTTCTAAATCAACATTACTTTTTTTTTTCTTTTCCCCTTTCTTTTCTTTGAAAGTTGACATATTGCATATTGTCCTCACAATCGTTCT
>PVJA010029540.1:0-26562 GCA_004027025.1 Myocastor coypus
GTCTCGAACTCACAGCGATCCTCCTGCCTCAGCCTCCCGAGTGCTGGGATTACAGGCGTGCGCCACCACGCCCGGCAACAGATTCTTTTTAATATGACCTCCAAAATAGGCTGGTTGACAGAACAGTGCAGAGTCTCTGTAAAACCCAGGTATACCATGGCTAATTAAGGAGTGACCTGTGTGTTTGAACACCAAATGTATGCTTTCAATTAGGTTTGTATTCTGCTAATAGTGCTAGGATATTTGCTGAGTGTTTATGGAGAGAGGGGAAGGGGCCTTAATGGGGAGCCAGGGCTTTCTGCAGGAAGTGGCTTGGGGCCCATGTCAACACTGAGTAATGAGTACTTCATGCTGCTGGAGTATCCCAGTGAGGAGTTTTGACAGTCACCCCAAGGTAGTCACAAAGCTCAGAGGTTTGAGTAAGGAAATGACAGCAAATGTTGATTTTTCCCTTATCCTGTTCTTCAGCAACTCTGATCTCACCATTTCTTCCCCAAGCAGAGGGCCATAGGTGAAGACATACTCGCCCAAAATGATGAGAACCACCTAGGAGTATGACAACATAGAGATTGTCAAATGTCTCTCCAAATTATAGTAACCACCTTGAACAAACTCTTAACACTGACTTTTAAACACAACACTCTAAGAATAGTATACCATTTTGAGTACTGATGGCCAGAAATAAATGTTCTAAACACAGATTTAAAGGTCCAGGGAAGTGAAAAGGAAGGAGTTGTAGACAGGGATATAAAACACATTGCAGAAAGATTTTTCCCTTTGCTTCCACAGGAAGACAAAAGAATGCTTGTTTTGTCATCTTTAATAGAGAAAAAAAAATCTCACTCTATTTTAGTGGAATAGTTGTTAAAAATCAAGTGTTTTTCTTTTTTTCTTCTTAGAGAGAGGATCAATTTAGGTAAATGGGTTTGAAAGTTGAACCCATAACTATTAGGAGAAAGCATTTCCAATGTATAAAATAGGTAGACAGTTTGCCCTTCGGTACTAAAACAGGCTTTTCCTGTCTGGAAACTGACTATTAATACAACAATAGTGCCAGCAAGATGGTTCAGCAGTCTAAAGTACCTGCTTAGGAAAGCTTAGGCAACCCCAGGGACCTCAGTTTTATCCCTGGCACTACATGCTGTCCAGTCCCCCACTCCAGGGCAGGCTGAGCTGGCCATTAAAAAAAAAAAAAAAAAATCCAGCTTTTCCTTGGCATTGTTTGTAGTGCCACTGGATACCTTTTCCACACTTTGTTTCTACGACATGGATAGCACAATTCCAGCACTCAGGAGGCTGAGGCAGAAAAATTGCTGCAAGTTTAGTGCCAGCCTGTGCTACATAGAACTTCAAGGCCTGCCCTAAACTCCATGTTCAGACCATCTCACACTCTCCCACCATTAGATTTTGTATAGCACTGAAATTCCTAAATAATGATTGCCCAAGAGCCTTTAAAATGTTTTTGTGAGGTTTCTTGGTGTCCAGGTCTACAAATACCACTTCATTTCTTTAAAACTTTGAATCTTTTTTACAATGTTTATTTGTGGTGTTAGTGCACAAAATGTTATGTGTTTCAAGGAATTTTAAAATCAGCATTTAGTTGATTTTAGTCCAAAGTCTCAAAATTTAAAGAAACACTGTGAAATTTCAAAGTCATTGCTAATTGAAAACAGCCCATGAGAATATTTTAATATAAAACTGTTACTTTCACATACCACCTAAAAGTATTTTGTTGTTAATAAAAACAACTCAAGTTCACTTAAGCTCATTGCAGAAAGCTCAAATAATAGTGATAGAACACACAAACTTCTGTCATAACTCCTAAGGCAAACCTCAAGATTTAAATTACTTTCTAGGGGGCCGGGGAGATAGCCTGGCAAGTGCAAGCTCATGAGTTTGAACCCCAGTCCCGCAAAAAAAAATAAAATAAAATAAATTACTTTCTAATAATAATCTCAAGTAGGGCCAGTGAGATAGCTCAGCATACTAAGCACCTGCTTAGGCAAAGTGCAGAGACCAGGTCTGATTTGCAGCGTCAGCCCTGCCCCCAGATGCACTGAGCCCCCCCCCACCAGGCGTGGTGGCACATGCCTATAATCCTGGCACTGGGGAGGCTGAAAACAGGAGGATCACTAGGAGTCCAAGCTGTGTGGTAAGAACCTGTATCGAATACATTTTAAAAAAATCTCAGCTATGAAAGTTAACTTTGGGGCTAGGAGTATAACTCAGTGGTAAAATACATGGTTTAGCATATGTGAGGCCCTAGGTTTGATCCCTAGCACCCCCCCCCCCAAAAAAAAGTTCCTGCTTGATCAGTTACTTATTTATTCCAAATTTGACCCATTTTCACATTTAGCATTTGATTCTGAAAGAGTTTAAATGCAAATAAGAAAAGCAAAATTAAAAACCAAAAACAACACTACCCACAGTGGAGCTGGAAATAAGAGACAGTCAGGAGGACTGGTTTGCTTCAGGGAGGAAGGGGATGGGAAGTTTTCTGAAACTGGATTCTCCTGTTGTTGTACTTTTCCCCTTTGAACTGAGCAGTCACCATTTTCATTTGACCCACTGCCCGCAGGAGTACGGGTTTTTGTAGCTGTTCTCTGCCTCAAAGTAGCTGAAGTTTTGGTTGAGTGTGATGCCAGTGAAGTCCATTCTTGGTGCTGGTGAAGATAGTTGATCAAGTGGGGCATGATGCTGCACACCTGTAATCCTAGCACTGGGAGGCTAAGAAAAAGATTACAAGTTCAAACCCAGTGTGGACAACTTAGTGACTTGGTGAGACCTGATATCAAAATAAAAATTAAGGATATAATGAATGCTGCACACGTATGCCAGTGTGCAGTATATGTGAACATATCCATGTGGTTTTGCAAACCAAAATGAGACCTAACGCCTTACCATATCTCCCTTTCTCAGTTGTTTCCCTGTAAACACTCTCAGATCTCTGGTACCATTGGTTCCTTTAATCAGTTCCAGAACTTCATAATAACGGAACCTTCCAGGATCATTAGTGTTTGAAGAGAGGTGTCAAGTTATACATGACAATGTATGTGCTCTCCTCAGAGCATGAAACTTTAGCAGGATGCTGTTATGAAGTATGTAGAGAAGTGGGTGTTTGTTTCTTGTCACCCTGCAAATTATTCATTTTTTTTACTATACTGAAGCTTTGGAAGAAACCCAGGCTGCTGGCTTGCTCACCCACAGGCAGCTGCTCATTTGAACAAATGAGCTCTTGCTTCACTTGCCCTCCACTTTCAGCCGTAGCACACATTACTGGTGTGCAGGGCAGCAGAGCTACCAGTAACTAGTGTCATTTTTATTTTCTCTTTCACCCAGCCTAGAGGTAAGGATTTTTCAAGGCTGTTAATCTCGGATCTGCAGAACTTCACGTTCCTGTGGGGCCTCATGGTCTTTAATTCCTGTATGGGAAGAAGATTGTGCCTATCTTCTCTAGTGCTTAGTTTGAGAAAAAGCCTAGGACAAGGAAAAGGACAAAGATAGTGCTTTGTGATAGGATGAGGGAAAGAGCTTGGAAGAGGGATGGACAGAGGGTGAGCTGCTGAGGCTGTAGAGAGGCTCCTTGAGGGAAGTGGCTTGATTTCAGGGAGAGTGGTGATGGTGGTGTGCTCTCATGAGCAGAGCGGAAGTTGGGGTGTATAAGAAAGAGGAGTGTTGGAGGAAAGTGGGGGGGTAGCAGGGATCTTTTTTTTTTTTTTTTTTTTTTTTTTTAACCTGAAAGTAAACAAGAAGGTGGCAGGAAGGCCTGAACACATGGAGTTTGTTGACAGCCCCTTAGAGCGAAGTTAGTGCAGAAGAAATTACAAATATTGGAGTGACCCTGCTTGGGACAGGGAGGAAGGGAATGTGGAACTGGCTGGGGATGTCATAACAGGAACCATCTTGTATACTTTTCCCAGTGAACTTGGAGGGCATTGTAGAGCCATCTTGAAATCATACTTGGAAAGCTGAAGCACCTTGCTGGACAGCTGTTTCAAGAGATATGAGGATTGGAATTGGTCCAGAAATGCCAGGGCCCTTCAGGTCTCATCAGGGTCTGAGGGTACACAGTGTAGATGAAAATTTCATGCAGCTTTGCCTGGGTTAATCATAGGTATGAAGAAGGAAACGTGGGGCAGGTTGGTGGTATGGCCCCACTGGACCCCAAGCCTTCTCTCTGAGCCATTGTGACAGTAGGGTGATTTTTATATGTAACATACTTATCTGGTAACTGAAGCAGCACCTCTGGAATGGGGAGCCACTATGGGCCGAGGGTGTTAGGGAAGGGCTGCCAGAGAAAGAGGTCTTCAAGCTTTCCTACTTAGAGTGTGAGAAGAGTACCCCCTGTGGGCATCAGGACTGCCCAGGACCCTCTAGAAGCTAAACATACACCAGTCCATGTCTCCCCAGATTCTGAGTGCTCCAGCATTTAGGGAGATGGATATGTACCTGTGGATGTTGGGACTGTCTTGACAGGTCTTTCTCTGGTTCCACTCTGTGCCCAAAGCACATGGAAACCCTGCGAAGTGTATTAGTGGAGGGTGCCCAGCCACTGTGGACAGTGGTAAGTCCAGAATCCAGCAAATGTAGACACTTTGATGTTGGCTCATCTACTCTCAGAGGCAGAGTAGTAGTTCCTGCAGAGCAGGTTTGGTGGCAATAGCAATCATTGTCAATACTCAAGCTCCCAAACTTGAGAAATGAACTCCTCACCCTGAGGACCAGACCTAGAAGGCAGGCCCCACTTGGTCACGAGCCCTTCTCTGGCCAGCCATGTTATCTCCTGCTAGGCCCAGGGTGGTCCTACTCAGCCAGCTCCTTCCTTCCCCCAAACCTGCTGTCTCCACATCTAATGAATGATGTGGAGTCAGGGCAGGATGAAGGGACTGGGGGCAAATAGCCCTAGAGTAGGCCCAGGGACAGGATGGAGGCCACAGGCCTGCCTTGGGTCATCTCCACCTCTGCAGCAGCAGAGATTCCATGCTCTAAAGGGAGGCTGATAGCGGGGGTGCTCCTGTTCCTTTTGGCTTCTCCCACCCTTTGACTCCTTACCTCCTTTGCATGGCACACAGGCAGCCCGATTGTACCTTCTGTGCTCCTTGCCACCTCTTGGTGGCTGCTTGAACTGGGTGAGACAAGGCTCTGTAGGAAGCTGTGCTTTTTCCTGAGTTAAATGTGCAATGTGTCTGTGTTTCCAGAAGTTAGCCTAAGTTAATATATGTTGGGCCTCAAGTACTTTTTTTTTTTTGGTGGTACTAGGGATTGAACTCAGGACCCTGTGTTTGCCAGGCAAGCACTTATTCCACTGAGCTATCTTCCTGGTGCCTCTACCTTTTTTATCAAGCACAAATGGAGGTTTTTAAAAAAATCTTAATTATTAAGAAAGCTCAACACACACACCATATATATATATATATATATATATATATATATATATATACACACACACACACACACACATACATACAGTATAATGTTTCTACTTAAGTGTAGAGTTCTGTGAGTCCAGACAAGCCTGTGTATGTATTTGTGGGTGGCCACTGCCACCAGTTAGCATATAGAACACTTGTGTCCCCCTAAGAAATCTCTTCCCCAGTGCCCAGCAACTTGGTAGTCCTATGTCCTGGGCAACCACAGAAATCCACGACTGTCTTGCTGCATCCATTTCCTGGGCCTCAGTGTTTTTCCAGTTGAGGTGGATCTACTTGTGGCTGCCTGGATGCCAGGCCAGTCTTGCAGGCCACTTGCATTCATCCCACCATTTTTAGAGTGAGCCACACTAAAATAGTGGTGTCCTATTTGGAGATGGCCATAACTGAGAGCGCAGAAAGTCAGCTGATGGGATTACTGAAGCTCTTCCTGGGATGATAAAATGGGTACCCTACAGGTGTGGCAGCTGGAAAAAGGCATTGTGCTCAGGCATGAGCCGTGTTCAGGGTGGCAAGAATTGTGACCTCAAGCAGCTGCTCTGGCTACTTCTCTTGGCTTTGCTGAACTATGAGGGGTGAGTGTCCAGATACAGTAGGTCCCTGGGCATTGCCTGTACTATGGCAAGTAATGAGTGTCCTTTCTACCTCACCATTTATTGTGAAAAGTTTCTTTTTAAAAATTTTTTAAAAATCACTTACTTAATTGGTAGAGGGTCTGGCTACGCAGCTCAGACTCATAGTGATCCTCCTATTTCAGCCTCCCCAGTGCTGGGATTAGAGGCATACACCACCATGCCTGGTTTTGGTGGCCAGCATGGTGCACCTGAGGTTCAAGGACTGACACAGCATGCAGTACCAGGGATCGAACCCAGGTCCTTGTGCTTGCCAGCCAGGCGCTTAGACCACTAAGCTATCTTTATAAAGACTTTGCTTTTTTTTTTAAGTGTGTTTAGTACAAGGTCTGTAGGGTCTCACCACACAGATTAGACTCATTGTGATTCTCCTGTGTTCAGCCTCCTAAGCACTGAGATTACAGATGCATGCCACCACATCCAGTCTCAGTCCCATCTCAACACATCCAGGGAGGCATGGCACAGCATGCTGGGAATCAAACCTCGGTCCTTGCATCTGCCTAAGCAGGCTCTTTAAGGGGCTGGGAAAATAGCTCAGTAGAATAATACTTGCCTGGCAAGCACAAGGGCCTGAGTTCAATCCCCAGTTCCGAAAAAAAAAAAATTATTAATAATAATAATAATAATAATAATAATAATAAATAACACCTCTAAGCAGGCACTTTAATCTGCTGAGCTATCTGACCAGCCCTTATGAAGACTTTTAAGCATGTACAATAGTAACACGTATAGGATAATGGGAAGCCAAGAGATCTGACAGTTGATAGCATTTTGTCATACTTACTGAACCACTTAAAATCATATTTTCCTGCAAAATATTTCAGCATTTTCTAAGACCTATGTTACCTCTCTCTGCATTGCATCTAAGAAAATTAATAGCAACTTTATAATATGTAGGACACTCTGTTTACATTTCCTCCAAGGGTTGCTTCAACTTTTCATTTTTTTCTTTTTTTTTTTTTTTAGGATTATTATTATTATTATTTTTTTTTTTTTTCTTGTTTCAGAACCTTTGTTTGTTTATTCACTCATTTTTATGGCCGGCTCAGCCCGCCCCGAGGGCAGGGCTGGTGCAGCATGTGGTGCCAGGGATCCAACCGAGGTCCCTGCAGCCACCCAAGCTTTCCCAAGCAGACGCTTTAGACCACTGAGCCATCCCCCCGGGTTTAGGCATTAGAATCCCTTTGTGTCTTTTTTATCTATACTTGTACTCTTAATGATGCTGACTTTTTAAAAAGACTGAATATAGAATGTCAAATACCCATGTTTGTTGGATGTCATTTATCTTATCACTGGTGACCAGGAAATTACATCTGAAGGCTCTGCTGGCACAGGATGTGACTCAGTGGCAGAGCATTTGCCTAATACTAGTTGAAGCCCTGGGTTTGATCTCCAGTGCTGCAGAAACAAGTAAATGAAGACTACATTGTGCTGACCCAGATTTAGGGCAGGAATGCCCAAAGGCTTGGACCATTTCCCACTGGTCACAGTCAGAAGGGGGAGAGGCCAACAGATGGCCCCAGAATGTTCCCTGTGCCTTCACAGAATACTGAGTGCAGTGTGCTTTGCCATTGTCAGAGTCACATTGTTTTTACTTTTATTAGCTGTCGTTAGTATCTGAAAAAGATAATTGGATGAATACAGTTCTTTTAGAAAAACATAATAAATCTAACTTTAGAGGGGGTTATTCATTGTTTTTGAGATAAGGTCTTGCCTTGTAGTTCAGACTGACATTTGAACTCAAACTCATGGCAGTCCTCCTGCCTCAGCCTGCTAAGTGCTGGAATTATAGGTGTGTGCTGCCACACCTGGTTAGTAAACTCTGTTTTCCTTTTTGTCAGAGCCCAGCACTTTAATTTTTCTTTCCCTCCTTTCAAATAAAATAGGCAGCTGACCATGCCTGTAATCCCAGCACTCTGGGAGTCTGAGGCAGGAGAATTGAAAGTTTGAGGCCTGGACAACCTAATGGGACCCTGTCTCAAAGTAAAATCAAAGTAAAGGGATGGAGATATGGACCAACACTTCCTGGGTTCAAACTCCAGGGCCACTACCGCAACCCAAAAGAGTGTTGGTGGCTGTTTTGGACAGTTAGAGTCTCTCAGAGTCCCTGTCTGTCTGTGAGTGTCTTATAGGGAAGAAGTGGAGTTCACCCTATCCCCTATGGTCTGAATGTCCAGCCGGTTTACTGGACCTACCCATAAGGCCACTCCTGAGGGAACAGGGTATGGGGGCTGCTGAGCCCCTTACCTGTCATTGGCAAACAAAGGGCCAAGGTTGGGAAAAATCAGTAGGTTGGGGTCATTGTGCTTTCTACAGCAGGTGAACCTGTCAGAAGGTATGACCAGCCCAGGAGATGCAGGGGCCCCTTGGGAAGCTCAGTGGGCAGCTCAGAGAGGAGAGGAAAGAGGCTGGACTGCAGGCAGGCTTGCCTCCTTCTCGGGGCCTTATCACACCCATGCTTCCTTGTCTGCAACACCAGCACCAACCTGATGCAAGCAAAGATTTTCTCTGGCTCATGCTCATCTCTTACTTCCCAGGGTGAGCGTGCAGGAGAGGAACAGGTAAATGAGCTGCTGAGTGATGCTTCCTCTTCTCCATGCAGGTGTGAATGACAGAGGTGGTGCCGTCCAGCGCCCTCAGTGAGGTCAGCCTGCGCCTCCTCTGCCACGATGACATAGACACCGTGAAGCACCTGTGCAGTGACTGGTTCCCCATTGAGTAAGTGTCGGGCATATGCATCCTTGGCTGTGGGTGCCAGGAGTGGGGGGATGTTCAGATCTGTGCCAGGGCTGATAGAAGGCCTTTTGAGTGTATCACTGTGCAGCAGAGCAAGGACAGGCCTAGAGACAGCATTGTGGACCTCAGGTCTCTGCAGTGCCTTACACCTCACCTTCCTCATGTGAGTTTCCTCAAGGGATCTGTCTGCAAACTTTAGTTACAACGATGTTCGATGTGACATTTTATATTCATCAGGAAATTTAGAAGCAATTCATATATCCTAACTCTAAGGAATTGTTTACATGCGTTAGGATATGCGCCTACGAAAGTATTATTGAGCCAGGGGAGCTAACACATATCTGTATAGTCTCAGCTCCTTGGAGTCTGGGGCAGGAGGATCTCATATTCAAGGCTAGCCTGGGGTAACTTAGTGAAAAATCAAGTTAAATTGTCTAAAAAATAAATTAAAACTGGGCTGGGATGGAGTTCAGTGGCAAAATGTTTGCCCAGCTCTGAGTTTAAGCCCCAGTACCACAAACAAAAAATGAAGTACTATTCAGCCAGAAAGGAGAAAATATCTATCAAAAAGGTATATTTGCTGACAGGAAAAAATTGTTATTGTTGTTGTTTTAAACAGGTAGATATTAAGTGAAAAAAGAATTAGAGGACAAGTATTGCCCCAATGCATTTTTGTTTTTAAATATACACAGGATAAAAGCTTTTAGACATACATACTATAGAAGAAGAAAGTGTTCTGAATGACACTTTATACAACAAGGGACAAGTTCGTGGAAGAAAAAACTAATGAATATATTTGATCACGGTTATATGTGACATAGGAGCCTCAGATTGGAGACTGAAGAGCCCATAGTGAATGAACTTTCCATTTTCATGTGTAGCTTGATTAAGCAGGGATAGCAGTGTAGAAACTATAGGACAAAAAGGCTTTTACCCAGCGCTAATAAATAGGGGGAGGGAATGCTGGGCGTGGTGGCGCACGCCTGTAATCCCAGCACTTGGGAGGCTGAGGCAGGAGGATCGAAGTGAGTTCAAGACCAGCCTGGGCTACAAAAGTGAGCTCAAGGCCAGCCTCAACTGCATAGTGAGACCCTGTCTCAAAAAGACCAAAAAAAAAAAAAAAAAAAATAGGGGGAGGGAGACTGAGCCAAGTCCTGTCTGTTGAGATTCCTCTTGGCCTCTCCAATGTCTTCCTTTCTTTGGGGTGTGAGGTCAGACCCTTTGTGGAGTGAGTGTTGGTTCTACCATTAGATAAGATATGTCAGAAAATTCTTCATATTCAGCACTTAGACAGGAAGTGGTGGTTAGAGTAAGATTTTAGCTTTTATGGTTGCAAAGGGCCTCTGGTTTCTGTGACCTTCACACCTTTGGCTAGAGAAATTTTAGTTTCTATGGCTGGCCTCAGGCCATGAGGGCAAGAGATAAGATGGTGGGAGAAAGTCAGAGAGGAATTGTTCTTGTGAGGCCTTTGCTCTGGTATCATTTTCTGAGGCTGCCCAGTACCTTGTAACCAAGTGATCTCAGTGTGAATCAGGTAGATTATTAGTGTGCACAATTTGCTGCTTTGGCTTGTCTGTATTTCCTAACCTCATTCTATAGTATGTACAAAAAACTTTTATAATTAGAAAAGCAGACACAAACTTTTATTTGTTTACTTATTTACTTGTTTGTTTATTTTTTGTGACAGGGTTTTGCTATTTAGTTCAAGCTAGCCTGGACTTACTATATATAGCCTAGGTTGACATCAAACTTGTGGCAGTCCTCCTGCCTTGGCCTCCTGAGTGCTGGGATTACAGGCATGCACCACCATGCTCTGCTCAGACACACACTTTTAAAATTGAAAACATAAAAGACCTTGCCAGCCATCAGTATTTTTATGTCTTAAAAAGTTATGAGCCCACATGGCTGATAAAAGATAGGGACAAGAGTTCCTCATGCACCTCTGGGCCTGTGACTTCTAACTCTTCTGGAGATGTGGACCAGTAATGGCTTTGTAGTTTAAAAGTATTCTTCAAGCCAGCATTCTGACTGCCGAAATTAGCCCAGGGAAGTAGGAATGCCAGTGAGTAGGTCAGTAAGCCACGCTGTGAGCTACATGGGGCTGTGGAGAACCACATGGGACTGCAAAGCCTCTGCACCCGCTGAAGCACCAACCTGCCCACAAACCTTCATGTGCCTGAGGACTTGGGCTCCCACGCTGGTGGGGTGATGGTCATCGCCAGTGGCAGTGCCCCATCTTCACTGCAGGGCTGGCAGAGGATTCCTGGGACCCTGGAGTGAACCTGGGCAGTGTGCAGGGCTTGTCAAGGACCTTTTTGGTGGATAGCCAGGGGCTTTTACAGAGCTAAGCAGAGCATCTCCCCATTGCTTCCACTCCAGCTGTGAGGTCTTTTCCCAGTTTAAAAAGCAAAACCCATAAACTTTAATCTCTCCCCTATCCTGCCCAGGGCTCTCTGGGTTTGGGATAGGTCTGCTGGCACAGTGTCCTGAGCCTTCCCCTCACTGTTCTCTCTGGTCCTCCAGAAGAGAAGCATTGGTAGTTTCTGTGACACTGCCACCAGCACGAAGCACAGACATTTTCATAGCATATGACAACTGTGCAGAAAGTAGGTTTAGTTTCATTAGCCTCAGGTCCTAGCATTTCCTTCAAGAGAATATAGCAGTGTTGGCAGTTTCTGGGACACTGCCACCAACACAAAACAGACATTTCATAGTGCATGACAGCTGTGCAGTTCTCAGTGTGCCATTCCTGACCCTTCCTACTTCCAAATGGCCATCCTCAGTAAGCCTGCTGTTAGATCTTGTGATTTAGTGTACCAGCAAGAGTACGTACAGCTGTGTCTAAGGCCTCCGCTTGAGATTAAGTAGGATCAATAGAGTCCTGGCCTTGTTCTGGTGACAGCCCCAGGACCCCTGGCCACACATTGCCCTGGAATTCATGTCTCTACCTGTGTTCAGGGAAGTGTCAAACTCAGATGCCTTCACTTACAAATAGGAATCTTGCTCATCATTTCCCCCGGTCTTCAGTCTGTAACACTCACTGAAGTCTTATAGGAAGTCTCCTAAGTGTGCATGGGTTGCCCAGAGCCCTAAAATTTCAGCTTGCGTATCAGAGAGGCAAGCCGTCTTATGTTGCCCTTTATTACTTGCCCCATGGAATGGTTTTATTGGAGTTCTTCACCTTCTCATGTCTTAGATCTGGTAAAATCATTTTCATATCAGAAATTCCCAATCCTATCTGGGTAGGTGGCTGTTTGGAGAAGACAGCTGTGATAGAGAGTACATGATGGGCAGAGCAGGCTGGGGTTCCCTGTGACTCTGTTGTCACAAGTACAATGGCTCACTTGAATGTGTTCCCTCCCTCAGGTACCCAGACTCATGGTATCGTGATATCACATCCAACAAGAAGTTCTTCTCCCTTGCTGCCACCTATAGAGGCACTATCGTGGGAATGATAGTAGCTGAAATTAAGAGCAGGACCAAAATACATAAAGAGGTATGTCTGTGTGGTGATGACTGTGATTCACAGTTGCTGCACAGGGCTATAAAGCGCCCAAAACAGAATCGCCCACCTGCTGCATTGCCTTCTCTTAGGACCTGACAGATGAGAGCTGTGTGTGAAACAGTGTCCTGTTGGTTTCTCTTGGGTGTGATATAGGGATATGAACACCTTTGCTGGTACACTAAGTCACAAGACCTAACAGCAGGCTGACTAAGGATGGCCATTTGGAAGTAGGAAGAGTCAGGAATAGCACACTGGGAATTTTGCAATTATCATGTGCTATGAAAATGTTTTGTGTTGGTGGCAGCGTCCCAGAAACTGCCAATACTGCTGTGGTTTCTTGAAGGAAATGCTAGGCTTTAGCTTGAGATTAGTGAAGCTAAATGACCTCCTACTTTCTTTGTATCCAACTTCATGAACCCCTGAACCATCTGCCTATCTCAGGACCCTTGGAAATTTGGAGCCCCCTTGGTTAGTGGGCCCAGCTCTAAGTATAAACTGTAAGGTCATGGCCAGGACCTCTTTTTTTTTTTTTTTAATGGCCGGCTCAGTCTGCCATGGGGATGGGACTGGCGCAGCATGTGGTGCCAGGGATTGAACTAAGGTCCCTCTGGTTGCCTAAGCTTTCCTAAGCAGGTGCTTTAGACCACTGAGCCATCTTGCTGGCCCCCATAGTGTGTTTCTTTTTTTTTTTTAAATATTAATAGCCAGCTCAGCCTGCTCTAGGGGTGGGGCTGGCGTAGCATGTGGTGCTGGGACTCTTAACTGCAGTCTCTGCAGTTGCCTAAGCTTGCTTAAGTAAGAGCTTTAGACCGCTGAGCCATCTCGCTGGCCCAGGCTTGTTCCTTGTGGATAACATGAAGATTCTGTTGATAATTCAGTGATTGACTGGTATTTCCCACACTGGTATTCACTCCAGGGCAGGGAAAACCTACCAACCATTGGTGATAGTTCTTTTTGTTTTGCTTAAAATTATTTTTTCAGACACGCAAGAAGTGGGGCTAGGGGTGGCAGAACACCTGCCCAGTCTGTGTGAGACTCTGGGTTCCATCCTCAGCAATGGAAAAGATCTCCCCCCCAAAAAACAAGAGGGATGTATCTCCGTTTTAAGGGTCCAAGTTCACTAAAATGTACACTTCCATTCATTTAATTATACTCTAGTTTCTTTCTTTCTTTCTTCTTTTTTTTTTTTTAATGTATTTTAGTACAGGGTCTTACAGGGTCTCACTACACAGATTGATCTTGCAGTGATCCTCCTGTTTTCACTCTCCCAAATGCTGGGCTTACAGTCTCATGCCTCCACGCCCAGTCTCATTCGCCATCTCAGTGTACCCTGAGGGTAAGACTGGCACTGCATGCCAGGGATCAAACCCTGGTTGCCGTGCCTACCTGAAGCAGGTGCTTTAGTCTACTGAGCTGTCTAGCCGAACCTTAGTTTCTTCTGAGAGTATCTTTTTCTAGCATAGCTTCTCTTGAACTTTCTTCCATTGTTCAGTGCTAAGACAACAGAAAGAGAAGAATTTGTATCCTCTTAATGTTGCCTTTTATGTGGAGCACTGTGTCACCTGCCTCCCACCTTGTTCCTTAATACTCCCTTCCTGTGGCTTTTCCCAGGTGTCCAGGAGATCAGCCTCACAGTGCTTGTGACTGGATCTGTGTGCCCCTGTGAAACATGTTTGTTTTTCCTTGAGATAGGTAGGCATGGCGAGGCTTTTGCTTCTAAAGGACCATCTCAGGAGAGGGGACACCACCACCACCCTGGCCCAGAACCCTGATGAAAAAGCTAGGCAGGGTCAGCCCTGGGTCAGGGCCAGCTGAGTGGTTTCAGCCAGGGCTTTGAGTGATAAGAGTGATAAAGAAGCCTTTTCTCTGTGTTGGCTATATCAGTTCACAACGTCATGGAGCTGCTTAGACAGGGAGCAGAGCACAGGGAGCTTGTGGTCCACCTGACCACAAGCACAGGAGAGCTGCTTGGCAAACAATGGACAGGGAGTAGAAAGGCTGAGTTACCCAGTGTCCTTTCTGTAGGTAGAGAACTATGCATACCTCAGGTCATTTTTGTTCTTCATGAAGGAGAACCTTGTGGCTGGGTTCATGATTCTCCCGTGAAGAATTCCACATCTGGTACAACAGAGACACGTGGAATGGTGTGGGTGGTAGAGAAGGATGGGCAGCCACCCAAAGCAATGTGTCTTTGTGTATGCATGGGTATACGTGGTACTAGAAACTGAACCCAAGACCTTTGTACTGAACTGCATCTCCAGATCTTTTTTATTTTTAGATAGGGTATCACTGGGCCAGCCAGATAGCTCAGAGGATTAAAGTGCCTGCTTAGGCAGATGCAGGGGCTGGGAGTTCGATCCCTCAGCCTGCTATGCTGGCCCCATCCCCAGGGCTGGATAAGACAGTGAATGAGAAAACCAGGATCACTACAAGTCCAATCTATGTAGTGAGATCCTGTAGACCCTGTACTAAATAAATAAATAAATAAATAAATAAATAAAAAATAAAATAAAATAGGGTATAATAAGTTGCCTACGTTGGGCTTCAGTTTACAGTTTTCCTGCCTCAGCCTCCCAGAGTTCCAGGATTACAAGTGAATACTGCTATACCTGGCCTGCTTTTTTTTTTTTCCTTTTTAAGATAGGAGCAAGCTGTGTACTTCAGGTTGACCTTGATCTTGCCATTCTGTTCCACAGCCTTCTGGGTGCTAGAACAAGTATATACTCTTTAAACCATTAAAACTGCATTTGTCTGGCTGGCCAGATAGCTCAGCAAACTAAAGTACCTGCTTAGTCAAAGCAAAGCAGCTGGGGGGTTTGATCACTGTGGGGTGCAGTGGGGTGTGATGCCCTGGAATACCAACCACGCCCCTGCTCCCTGGTTGTGCTGAGCCAGCAATTGAGACTGGGTATGGGTGGTGCTGGCCTGTAATCCCAGAGCTTGGGAGATTTAAAACAGGAGAATCTCTACCAGTCCAATTTATGTAGTGAGACCCTATAGACCCTGTACTAAGTACATTAAAAAAAAATCTGCACTTGTCCAGTGGCCTTGTATATATCCATTGCCACATGTTGAGTGCCTATGAACTGTTTACATAGGACAGTTGTTGTCTTTTTGCCGGCCTAACACTATCTGGTTCTGGTGTAGTGACACTCCTGTTCTCACCCAGCCCACAACCATCCTGAGGGACACTCCTTTTATGTGTGGGGGTATTCTCTTAGCAGATTTTTACTGGCAGAGTCTAAATCTTCTTGTCCCATGGGCAGCTGGGAGACTTTTTCTTGTCCTCTCTGTTCCACCCTCTTGCTCCCAGGTGGCCCCAGAAAGTGAGTACATAAACCACAGGTAGACTCTGCCATGAACCCATGCGCTCTGAGCATTGCCCTGACTTGACTTCTTAACTTTCTCTTTAGGATGGAGATATTCTAGCCTCCAGCTTCTCTGTGGACACACAGGTTGCGTACATTCTAAGTCTGGGAGTAGTGAAGGAATTCAGAAAACACGGCATAGGTAAGGGGCTATAGATTTATGGTTTGGGCACACTCCCTGCCTGTGGTGGTCAGCACCCTTGTTCCAGTGACTGCAGCTTATAAATGATTCTTAAGTGTCTTCTCCCTCTTCAGCTGCCCTCCTCAGATCCCCAGCCCTCTGCTCCCAGTGTGTCTCACCACCCCACTGGCCTTCGCCTTCCTCTTCCCACAGGTCAGATGAGAGAACAGCCCCTTTGTCCTTCTCACTTCCAGAAATGTAGGTATGTCTGTTAGCAAGATGCCCTTGATTCAGAGTAGAATAAACATAAATGAAGAAACAACACTTGCTTGCATTTTTCAACTGCCCTGACACCAAATTTCCATTCTACTCAGAAGCCACCCAGTTCTGAGCAGCAAAGTCTTAGTTTTGAGTTCAGGTACATCTAGTCTGTGTTCTCATAGCTCCAGTTTACACTTCTGTTGTCTGGAAGGTTGTTGAGTCTCCACTGTAAGTCCAGCCCACAGAAAGGCATCTGCAGGCCACACCTATGACCCACAGTGGTCTGCAGCTCATGCCTTCCATTCAGTTGAGCTTTTAGGGACTTTGACTCTAGGTGGTGACAGGAGGCTGGCCTTTGACCCAGGGCCAGCAACCTCTCGACTCCTACAGAAGTCATGGCCTCATCTTTCTAACTGTCCCACCATGTGTAACCTTCACCTCTTCTCCCAAGGTTCTCTTTTACTTGAAAGTTTAAAGGATCACATATCAACCACTGCCCAGGACCACTGCAAAGCCATCTACCTGCACGTCCTCACCACCAACAACACAGCGATAAACTTCTATGAAAACAGAGACTTTAAGCAGCATCATTATCTGCCTTATTACTACTCCATCCGAGGGGTCCTCAAAGATGGCTTCACTTATGTCCTCTACATCAACGGTGGCCACCCTCCCTGGACTATCTTATATCCTTTACTGCTATTGGAGAGCACATGGCTTCTTGGCTGGAGGGCTGGCAGAGGCAGTGAGCGAGCTGGAGCTATAGTCACCTTCAGGTGATGGTCAGGTGACTGGCTTTTACTGTGGGCAGCTCTTGTACAAACAGTCTGATCACTCAGGACAGGAAAATAGGTACTGGCCAGTAGCCAGTGTTCCCCATCTTTAGCCTGGCATGAGTGATGGGTTTTAACTCTTGGCCTGTGAGCCATCTATCTGCTTAAGTATTTATAGAGAACCTCTGATTCTAGGTATGCTCCTCAACAGTCCAGAACTTCCCTATGCAAGAAGGATGCCAAGATACATAGAAGTCATAGTGTGACCCAGAAGGTACTGGGCAGGAGTCCATTCAAATGAATGAGTGTGGGGTTCACTCATTCAGAGGGAACAAAGGGAAAGATGCATGGTGACCTCAAGGCCTGTAGGCCTCTTGGATCACATGAAGTCAGTTCTCTGTGGGTATCCATACAGCGAGGGGTCAGCACTGTTGAGGTGCCCCTCATCATAGGGACAGGACTCTGTCCCTCTGTATGCTCTGAGGGTTGAGACTGGGGGAAAACCAGGAACACTTAGTTATCTTGTACCTGTCCCCTGTCCCCCTCCCTAAGTGTCACCTCATTGTGGGTGTCCTCTTTGTTCATCTGAAGCTTGATCGAGAAAATGTTCTTGTTTTCAAGCTCTGCCCCTGTTTTGTAAAGCAGTTGTATCTAATAAACCTTTCCAGTGCTCTGCAAAGCTTGGTGGAGCTCTTGAATGCCCTTGAGTCCTGAGTGCCGTCTATACACCATGCTGTGTGGGCCATAGAGTGGACCACAGAGGATAGTGCACATAGGCAGTTCAGGCTGGACAAGTCAGTCTTCCTTGACAAAACCCACAGACTACATCCAGCACCTGGGCTCAGCACTTGCCAACCTGAGCCCCTGCTCCATCCCGCACAGAATCTACCGCCAAGCCCACAGCCTGCTCTGCAGTTTCCTTCCATGGTCAGGAATCTCCACCAAGGGTGGTATTGAGTACAGCCGCACCATGTGATGCCAGCAGGGCAGCCTCTGCCAGGCCCCATCTCATCACCCTGCAGAGCCCACCTTCTTGTCCATCTGACTTCTGCTGCTCTCTACAAGGAGCTGGCAGCCACTTGCCAGCCTGCTGGCCTGCCTGCCCCAGCTGCAGGCCCGGTGCTACGTGGGCTCAGGAGCAGTGTGCATCCAGTCTCCAACAGGATTGGCCCCTCCCCCTCCAAGAGAGACTGGCAAGTGGTAGGTAGAGGGGGCGTGGCTTTCCACTTGAGCATAGGCCTCCAGGGCTTAGCCTCTGGCACAGGCAGTTAGACCATGGGACAGTGGGCACTGCCATCAACAAACACAGATGTCTGTAGGCAGGTACCTGTGAGCAGTTCCCAGCTGACTCAGAAGCTTTGTAGAGAAGAGCAGGGTACCAGACATCTTGAGCCCCTGGCCAAAACTTACTTCCTGAGTGGCTTTTTATGACTGGACATTGCAATTACATGATTCAGGAAACAAGTCCTTCCTATCTGTATCTCCCAGTTGCCCAGTTTCTCCTTGCCATAGGTACCTAGTGACTTGTCATAGTTTTCTCTTTGTTGAAACAAAATACTTAGCCAGGTGTGGTGGTGCATGCCTGTAATCCCAGCACTTGGGAGGCTGAGGCAGGAGGATCAGTATGAGTTTGAGACCAGCCTGGGCTATAAAAGTGAGTTCAAGGCCAGCTTGAACTGCATAGCGAGACCCTGTCTCAAAAAGGGGAAAAAAAGGCCCGGCAGGATGGCTCAGTGGTCTAAAGCGCCTGCAGGCGGCTGCAGGGACCACGGTTCAATCCCCGGCACCACATGCTGCGCCAGCCCTGCCCTCAGGGCAGGCTGAGCCGGCCATAAATAAAAATAAATAAATAAACAAAAGTTCTGAAACGAAAAAAAATTTTTAAAAAGGGGGGGGGAAGAAAGAAACAAAATATTCAACACCCAAAATTAAAGGAGAAAATGTTCATTTTGGCTTATAGCTTATAGAGATTTCAGCCCATAGGTGGCTGGCTCCAAAGCAGGTGGCACAGCAGAGGGTATTGTAGAGCAGGCAGGAGGCAGCAGCAGACAAGCAACAAAACAACAGAAGCAGCAGTTGCATTGTTTGCTTTGTATTCCATCTACGCTACCCACTCTTAGGGAGGTAGCATGTATACCTAGGGTCAGGCATCAGCATCACACACCCTAGATCCAGCCACTTCAAAAGTCCCCACCTGTAACCTTGCGCAGCTTTGGGGGTGCAAGCCATAACATTTTGCATCTGGTCTGTTTGTGGACATTCCACACATACCGAAGTCCTCTGTGGGCTTAGCTCTGGTAGACACCTTGGAGGTGAAACTTCTGCCTGGGGGTGGCCACTCTGGTGTGTGTAAGTGTCTCTGGGAGCTAGTCCAGCCACAGAGTCCAAAGAACACCAGAGCTGGAAGGGACCCAGGGATTCCAGGGAAGAGCCCCTTGTGGACGATTTGAGTCATGCTCTCGCTATCTGAGGTGTACAATCAAAGGTGGAGCTCTCAGTGCTTTTAAGTGTATCGGGACTAGGAGGAACCTGGGACCAGGGGCACAGATCATGGCCTGGAGAAGGGATCATGCTCTTGGGGTGCCCTGGTACCCCTGCATCCTATAGGCTAAGCAGGAAGTGGGTGAGTGTTCTCCAGTACCTTCACCCTAACCTGTTCTCTCTCCTCCAGGCTCTTTGGCTCTACTCCTTGCTTCTGGAACCTTCTGCCTCCACCTAGTGCCCTGGTCCTGCCTCCATGCACTTGCACTGGACCTTTCTGCACCACCCTCCTCTCAACTCCTTCCTGCAAAGCCAGAATGGACTTTCTGCTGCAAAGGAAACACTGTGGACACCACTGAGCCTGAAGACATAGGAACCTTAGAACAATAGAAGGGAATGCCAGACATTTTGTTGAGGACCAGCCTGAAGAAGCCTCCATGAGAGGCTGGCAAGGAGCAGGCAGAGGCGGCATAAGGGCTTAGCCTCTGGCACTGACAGACCATGGGACAGTTTTCTGCTTCTTATAGCCAGCCTCCTAATATGCATTTGCCACTTAGAGGAGATCGTCCTGCTTGTTGGATCAAGGCAATGCTACATGTAGCTGCCCTGCACTGGGGGCTGACCTGTAGTCAGGTAATGGTAAGGCTCCTGGGGTCCTGCCCTGCCTGTCCTGTGTCGGCTGAAACTCCAAGCCTGGCCAAGTACAAGAGTCCCACATTGGGCAACCCTGCTTCTGTGGGCAAGTTTGGCCAGGCCTTAGGGACAAGAAACAGTTTGTGCTTACGGCCCCTTGGCCTCCAAGAGCAAAGGGCTGTGTTAACCTCATAAATCATGCTTGTAGTGTGCATATGTCACACACTTTTAGCATCCTTCACCCAGGCCACTTGTTGCCATGTCCTGCCTGGCACTGCTGCATTGTCACAGGAACCAGGGTAGAATGTCCTTGAAGTCCCTCCTTGTGCAGCCTAAAGAAGGGAGGAACAACCCTGCAGATGGGGCCTTGGCAGCTGAGTGCTTTCTTCCAAAACCAGGCTGTGCTGCAGCCTCAAAGTGTCCTCGTGATGCAGACAAGCCCCATGCAGGAAAAGCCCCACTTACCAGTGTTAACCAGCAGGTGGCCCAGGTTGTGATTAGCATGGCTGTATGCTGAGGCCCCAAATCTGAGCCTTCTCCTCTGGATCAACAGTAATCATGTGATTTTTAATTTTTGTCCCATGTGGTCAGGGAAGTCTTCTAAAAGGCTCTCCCTTGGACATTTGTAATCTAGCTCAGAGGCCTTGCCCTGCCTTATCCTCCCTCCTGCCCTCTAATCACGGCAGTGACCAGCCCAGTGTTGAATAGATTGTAGTGGTTTGTCTCATTACAAATAAATAAGACTGTACCTGGTCTCATCCTCTCTTCAGCACCTGGAGCACTGTGCTGGGCTATGACAGAGCCCAAGAGCTGCTGCTTGCTGGTACCCTGGGAATGGCTCTTGCCAGCAGGGGGATTGCTGTAATCACCTGTGCAGAGTGAGAACTAAGAAAGCTCCTATAGAGCACAAAGTTGGAAGTGGCTGATCCTGGGTTGAGGTCAGGCTGGTTCTCTGGCTCTTGAACTCTAGCTGAGGCCTGGTCCAAGTGGCTTCTATTCTGACTTTTGAGCAGGAACCAAGAGCAGTTCAGCTTCTTGATCACCAAGGCCTTGGGCCAGCTAGTCACAGGCCATGGGCTTCCTCCAGCCTCCCATGGAAACCTGGCCACCCCTGGGGAGGTGCTATGTTTGCATCTACAAATAGACAGGTGGAAACTGACTTGGTCTGGGAATTACCTAGAGCTACAGTTTGTAACAAGTCCCCCTACAAAGCTTACATGTGCTTCTTTGCTACTTTGTCCCCCAGTGCCCAGTACCAACCAGTGAGGCAGAACCCTGAGCTAAGATTGTCTCACTGTCACTTATTTCTATCCTCAATATAGTCCCAAGAGTGACTTAGACTTTAGTCACACTCTGGAAACAGAGCCCAAGAACTGGGAAGTATTTTCCTACTATTGCTAATCTCTGATAGCTCGGCAGTCTAAAGCACCTTCTTAGGCAACTACAGGGACTGTGGTTCAATCCCCAGCACCACCCCCAGGGCAGGCTGAGCTGGCCATACATAAAGTTAAAAAAATAAAAGTAGATAATCTCTGACTTGGGGCCATGACCCAGGTGGTGGGACTATGTAGCTTGTTTGGCACTGTGGACTGCGGCATCTCGGCTAAGTGCCTGGTTGGGGCTGCTCCTTACCTTCTCCTGAAGATTTTGTACATTTGAGAATGGCTTAATCTCCAAACCTGAGTGGGAACCACATCAGGCAGGACTCCCATGGGAAAAAAAACAAACAAACAAAAAAAAAAAAACAGCTCTTGCCTATTGGCATCACAGATTCTGGGCCAGGGCTGGCTGCATCTGCCGTGCTGTGGGCAGTAACATCTCCAGCCCTGCACCAGGAACAGTGCCAGAGTTGGAAGGTGGCTTACTCTCTTGCTATCCTATTCAAGCTGTATTCCAGTGGTCAGTGTGTACCACCTCAGGTGGCCGCACTTTGATTGCCTTGGTGTGTATCTTGGCACTATCCATGGTTGCTACTGTGAGAACAAGTGTCCCTGTGCCTAGGCAGGGTTGCAGTGAGCGACTCTGCCTAAGGTAGTTGTGGCACCTCAGCCCCCCTGTTTTGGTAAGAGGCCACAGGGTGACATGGTGTCTGCTACTCCTGGCCTCTCCAAATCCCCACAGCCACAGAGCTGGACCAGCAAACTTGGAGCCCAACTCAGGCAGAAATGAAGTACAGTCCTTAGGGAGAAGCAGAACCCCACACGACCCCCCAGGTCTTAGGATAGAGGCCAGCCTAAGGCAAGCCAGCTCTGCCCGCTAGTGAGGAAGAACTCACTAAGAGCCCTCGATGATTGCAGCCTCACCAGGAACCCTAGTCTTCTTAGTCCCTGTGAACTCACATGGCCTCCAGGGTCCAACTTGGGGGTCACTGTAGCAGCACCTTCAAGCCCTCATACTTCTAGAATGGTCTCCCCAAGAACAGATCCCAACTAAACTTCCAGCCCACTGATATTTAGGGAATCGTAGACAAGGATGTTCAAGACACAAATCCATGAGTATCTGGGAGCTGCTGGAGTGTGCCACTGACTCATTCCCAGCATGCCATGACAGTTATCTTACTGCTTAATCTATTTGTAGTGCTTTTCAAGAAAGGTTGTACAGGCTTTGGAAAGAAACTGCCTGAAGGGCAGTTTACTCTGGGACCAGCATGTAGTTGCTCCAAGTGGCTTTACTAGGGGAGCAAACCTAGACCATAACTTCAGGAGATCCCAAAATCAGCAGTCTAACCAGCTGCTGACCAGTGCCATTACAATTCTGCAATTAGAGAGGGCTGGAGAGTCCATACCTGGAATGGCCTGTGGTGGACTGGGCATGTTCTTCCTGGGCTAGGTGGGATTCCCATAATAGGGTCCTCGGAACAACTGACTTCTCATGTGACCACTGACCTCTCCCCATAGCAACTTCGGAAACCTCCAGGCCTCTACCACCTGAAAGTGATACCATGTTCCCTCTGCCACATTTTACTGGCAACGACACAGTGGCTGCATAAGGGTCAGAATATAGGGCCACATGTGACTCACCAGGAGACACCTAAGTGGCCACTGAACATGGCAATGTGACCCTGACCATGGCCTAGATTCCCAAGGTCTGGACTCTGGAACAGTCTGCTCCTGAATCTGTAGTATGTTAAGTGAAGGAGATAGGCCTCCTTGCTTTCCAGAAACCTTGTATTGTTGGCTTCCAGTGTGTATCATTCCTGACCAGTACCCCTGGCAGCAGCCCCACCCAGGCCTCCATGAGTGACATAGCCAGCCCCCTGTGTCTCCTCAACAGCCTCCCTTATCTTGGGTAGTTGTCCCAGGCTCCTCTGCCACCAGGTCCAAGGAAGTGAGTACAGTGGGAGTGCAGAGACAGCTGTCCTTTTCACCTATTAAAACTCACTAGGTGTGCCTGGCAAGTGCTAGATCCCAAGTTCAATCTCTGATATGGGGGGGGGGGACTCCCTAGGTGGACCATTGACTAATTATGTTCCTCCTGCACCTACTCAGTTTCCAAAACCTTACTGTCATTGTTTGTCCTTCTAAGGTCACAGTCTCCTTCAATTTCAGGTTGAACCAAACCCTCACTGGATCCTGTGCAGAGACCAGACCAACATTTCTCAGTTGTATTCCTGCCTGGGACGAAAGGCCTGCTTTTTAGGCCTGCATTAAGCTTGTGACTGTCTTGCACTCCAGACAAAGAGTGCCCTAGAGTTGATTTGGGCTGCTTGTCTGACTGAACTGGGTTGAAGACAGTTGGACAAGAAGATACAGGCCTTGATTTTTAATGTGATTAGACCTGAAGGCTTTCCAGCCTCTCAGGAACCTGATTCTGCACTTGGCCTGGCCTCCCTCGTACAAGGGACTTGAATGGGTTTGGGGCAGGCTGCAAGGGCAGGGCCATGCTTCCATTTCTTCTGTCCCTGCCACTGGACTTGCCCCTCCCCACTCTTTTCTGAGGCTGGCCCAGGTCTGGAGCTGGGCAGCTGTGGAAGGCAGGGGCCATCCAGTGGGGAGGGTGACTGCCGGGGCTGAGTCCTTCCTCTGTGGACCTGCTGCCTCCTCCTCAGTCGTCTTGCCCCACTGTCTTCAGCCCTGGTACTGGGATCCCTATGACCTCTCCAAGGCTCCAGAGCGGGTTCTCTTGCACAGGGGACACATGGCCTCCTCCACAGTACCCCAGGACCTCTTGGGTCGGAACCCCAAGCCCTCATGAGACTCAGGCTGGGAGGTGGAACCCTTTGCCGGGTTCATGCTGGAACTGGAAGCTGAGAAGAGAGGAAAGGGAAGTCATTTAGAAAGATCCAAAGGGAAACTGGCATCCCACCCTGGGGCCCCCAGAACTGGCCATGCTTCAAAACAGATTGGGTGGCATTTCTTCTTTGAAAGACCTGTTGAGGCAGGAGAGGGCGGTGAATGATTCAAGCTGGAGGACTAAGCTATCCTGAGCCCTTCAAATGGAGAAACCAAAATTCAGCAAGGAGAGAGTTGCCCAAAGCCCCTCTTGCAGTACAGAGCCTAGGGCAGGAACAGTGAGCTCTTGAGCTCCTCTCCTTGACGCATCGTGCCCATCGGACACTCTAGCCACCACCAACACCTATTGGGCCTGGGGACTTTGCACATCTGTGGTTTCAGCCTAGCAGGCGTGGGGGATGGGAACAGACTGGTAAAGATTTGGGCCCTCATACATGACATCACATTTTGGAAGCGGGGACTCTGGCTATGTGTCCCTAGTACCTGGACAAGGCTGGGAAAAGGACAAGGGCCTTCTGGGTCCTCTGTGGTCTTCCCCTCCACTGCCTCAACAGCTCACCTGTATTTCCCAGGCTGTCCCTGGGCAGTTGGGCTTACAGAAAAGCTGAGCAGGGGCTGTTACCTGGACCCAGAGTCCCCTGTGGTAGGTCCGGGGGCCAAGCTGTATCCTCAGGCTGGGGCAGGCAGTCTCCAACCAGGAACTGACTCTGCAAGGGGCTCTCAGTCTGACCCGTGGGCTTCATGTGGCCTGGCAGGTAGAGAGCCAGGCTCCGGAGGTGGCGTAGCCGGAAGTTCTTGGGCTTGCTTCCTTGGACACCAGGGTACTGCTCCTGCTGAGTCCCCAGCCCCCCCTCGTAGATGTTGGGTGATGGGTTGGGGTGGCTGCGGTGTCCTCCAGCCCAGCTCACTGCATCTGCAGGGGGAAAAGTAGGAAAGTAGCAGCCAGCCAGCCTAGTGTTCATGAGAGGAGAAAGCAGATTCCTGACTCTGAGACCAGCTTTGGTAGTGGACTCTATCACACTATCCAGCCTCAGTTTATTTGTCTGTAAAATGGGCTTGATGCACAACTCCCACCCTCCTCTCTTCCAATCAACGAGGACACCTACAAAGTCCAGAATCTTAACACTGAGATGCCTTCTAGTACTTCAAGCCTCTTGTGCCACCCCTTGGTGCCCCTGACCCTAGAAAGAATATCCAAGTCCAGGGATAGAAGTTGTGCAGTGGGTCCCAGAAGATGTGACCAGCCTAGGGACATAGGACCTGGATCAGTGGCCATTCCCTTCTTCCAACCATGCATGTCCCTGAAGACCACCCCAGTGGCTTTGGGCCCATTCTGGGAAAGGAGGGCATTTCTTCTGCAACTCTTTCCTGTGGCCTGGCACCTTCTCTTATGCGCAGCTCAGAGAATGCACAGACCAAGGCTTCCATGGAGGGCCAGTGTGCTGGGGGAGGAGTGGCCAGGCCTTGTGTGCTGCACAGCCTTGCTCTCCCCTGCCTAGGGGTGGGACTAGAGGGTTCCTATGACAACTGGCTCTTATGACATCACAGGGAAGACCTATCCTTTCTAGATCTTTATAGGCAGATTTCTAGAGTTTGGGAAAGGATGATGTTCAGGGCATGAGTGTAGGCAGGAGGAGGGCAAGGAAACAGGCCAAAACCTCAGCGGAAATTCCTGGTTCCTCTGGCTTGGGATAGACTCCATAAAACAGGGTCAGCTCTAGCAAGCTGGAGAGTCATTTTCTATGATGACCTCTTGGCATCTTAGTGTCCTGTGTGGGTTGGAAACGAGAGTTTGGGATAAAGACCTAGTAAAGCTTTTAACCAATATGCTAGGTTTCTCCAAATAAGCAGAATTAACAAAGTATACAAAAAAGCTTTTAGAAAGATTTTTTAATTAAGGGAATTAGTTCACATGATTATGGAGATCAACAAATCCCTCAACACTCTGTCTGCAATCTAGAAAATCAGAAAAGGTGTAGTTAAATCCAAGTCTGCAGACCTGAGAACAGGGGTGGTGATAGGGGTAAGGCTGATGTAGGTGGAAAGACCTGAAAACCAGGAGCTCTGGCGTCCAAGGGCAGAGGATGGTGGATCGCCCAGTTTAAGAAACTCTTCTCCCACAATGTATCTTCATTTTTAACTGGCCCCCTAATGCTTTGGCTGGCACCTACCTGATTTATTCAGAGTACCAATTCAAATGCTAATTTCTTCTCAAACCATTATCCTAGATACACCCAGAAATGTTTGCTAGCTATCTGGAAATCCCTTGGCACAATCAAGGGATCTTGACATATAAAATTAACCATTATAGGCAAAAATTCTAAAAACTGATTATAAAATTCATGTGAAATGACAAGGGAGTTCAACTAACCACAGCATTCTTTTTTTTTT
>PVJA010029541.1:0-26553 GCA_004027025.1 Myocastor coypus
GCAGGTCACACCTGATTTCTTGCTGTTCATATTGAGGTTTAGTTACAGGTTTAGTTTTACCACTAGTGAAAACTGAGTAAAGGGAAAATTGTAGTTTTGTGTTACTTCTGTGAATTTCTAATTACTGGGAAATTAAGTCTTAGTAGTCTATTACAAAGCATAAATATTCATCATTCAGTAAATCTACAAAGGAAGGTGGATCTAGTGCTGATCCAATCTCTGGGTTGAACAATGCAGTGACTTGGGATCCCACACTGAGAGGTTCTCCTGGATTAAGTGTTTTAGGAAATTCCTGAGCTATACCACTGAATTTATTCTGCTTTCTATAATTAATGGTATCTTTAGATAACATACAAGGTCTTTCCACCTCTTAGAAACAAAGGGGCTTGTCTACAATTACAAGTTTCACCTTGAACCAAAGCATATGAGCAAAAACGTTGGCCTTGACAAATCATGGGTGTCCAGAGAACAGAAACAAACTAAAGATGAAATGAAAAACCTGGAGCACAGGCACAATTAGAATTGCAATACTGACTACACAGTTTATTTTTTATCTCAGACAGAGTAAAAATGCAAGACATTTGAGGAGAATTCACTGGCCTGTTAGCTGCTTCTTATAGGAGATATGCTTTTATGAAAAGAATTACATCTCACACCAGAATGTTACATTTATTTATAAATTAATAAGAAGATAACTTTGTACTTATTCTCTACTGATCAAAATTATAGATTATGCATAGTACCTTGAGCTTAAATGGGACTAAATGGAATTTTTACTAGTAATCCTATACTATTCTATTTAATTGATAGAAGGAATTTTGCCAAGAGTCTCCTATAACCCAAATTATACTTTCACCTATTTCCTCCAATAAATACAAAATTGTGCAGCCTAGTAATCAGGTTTTCCTCCCCTTTTTAGTATTGATGAGTGCCAGAGGCCTGGGTTTTGCCAATGATTTGAAGAAATGGCACTACTTGAAAGTGTATATATAAACCATATATCTAGCAGACAACTCGGGTGTCAACTTTCCAAAAGAGTTTTGAAAATAATATAACCCCAATAAATTATCCAAGTGATGTCTGTTGAAGAAACAAGAGAATTGGGCATTTCTAAATGCATTCAGTATGTCCTCAATTCAGTATGACCTCATTAAATTAAAAAAGAAACGAACAAACAAAGACTGAGTGAAGCACTGAGAACTAAAAACATATATATATGTTAACGTTATGGCCAACTCAGCCTGACCTGGGGGTGGAGCTGGTGCAGCATGTGGTGCCAGGTATCAAACAAACCATGGTCCCTCTGGTTGCCTAAGCTTGCCTAAGCAGGTGCTTTAGGCCACTGAGCTATCTCACCAGCCCCCCAAAACACATAATTTTTTAAAATTGTTAAAGAAAAACAGCCTTTCAAATGAGGTGAGCCATAGGGACATTAAAACATACATTCGTATTTGGAACTTGTGACTTCTAAAATAGACTGAATCTATTTAGATACAGATAAATACTAAATAAATGGGTTAACATAAATGAATGGATGATAGCTGCATAAAATATCATTGGGGAAAGAAATATTATTGTGGAATAAGTCCATCCAACTTAAGGTATGACATTACGGAATTTAAAATAACTTTCACGACTTGACTGTGTGTGTGTGTGTGTGTGTGTGTTTCTAGTACTAAGCATGGCATCCAAGACTTTTACACTGAATTACATTCACAGCCTTTAAAAAAACAAAAAAACATTTTTACTTTTGAGACAGTGTTTTGCTGACCTCTAATCTTTCCATACAATAGATGTGAGCTTGCTGTCCTCCTGCTTCTTCCTTTCACCCCTGCTATACTCCCCTACCCACTCTCCCCAACAAAATAGTGCTGTTGCCTTCCTTGGTAGAAATAACAGAGATTTCAATGGGATGATGATACCACAAAAATATGGACCCATATGTGAATGAGACTCTGCACAGAAGAAACTAAAGACACAAACAAAATGTACAAAGACACTACCAGCAAGTCAGACCCAAGACCTAGTCAGTCAGCAGTGCCATATGGCAAGCATTGGTCTGCTTGGGCACAAGACAGACTTCTTAGGCTTAAGGACAAGGATAGGGGCCCTTGAAAGAGACCAGTTGGTGCATGAAGTAAGCAGGACATTGTAAGTGTGTAAACTCTTTTGACTTTCAGTAACAGAATATGCATATAGTTCAATTTATTGTACAACCGAGATAACGAAGCATTCAAGAAAGTAATATCATTTTTCTTCGAGAGCATTAAATACCCACAAAAGTATTTTTGTCACCTGGGTGGAAGTTGAAAAAAGATGCATTTGGAAAGGCACCTTACCTAAGTCCACATGTTCAATCAGGTTGCTTTTGCCTGGAGCCAGGAACAAGGTTTATGTAACACAAACTAACTTTACATGTAGACTGTGCAGACTAATCAAGTGTGGTATCTCCTGATTTTCTTAGAAGATTATTGTACGATTCATTAGTTTTTGATAAGTGCTTCTTCCTCCTGCTCTACATCTCACATTTCCTTTCATTAATTTCTTCCATTATTCCCAGTCATACCCAAATAGATAGGAGCCCGACAGAGCCACTCTTTAAAAATAACCTCATACCATTATTTTAGAAGGAGAACTGGTAATAACACTCAAGGAAGCACAGGCTTTATGCATATATCCCAGTGGCAGATTCATATGAATGCTTAATGCCTACTCATCATAAAAAGAGTTCTCTTATTTTTAGTATGCAAAAATTTAATTGTTAATTAAAGTTTCAGTAGTACATATCTTGGGAAGCTGAAACTCAAGAGGCCCGATGAGATGTAAATTATTTGATGTAAATGCTAAAATGAAGCCAGGGCTCAGACATAACTCATCACTGCCACAGCTCATCATGGAGACTGTTAAAGGGGTAACAAGTCAGGAATAGTTTATTTACATTTATATCGAGATAGTAGCAATGTGAACAATCACAGAGGTATGCTTTCATTGCTCCTGTCTCTTAAATATAACCTTGTCTGGATTGCAGTCCTTTGGATGAGCACCATAAAGCAAGTGCACTATCCTGTTTCAGTTCACTTGCATTAAGAGTGTGCCTACAGACAGATCTCCTCCCTATACTTGTGCCTTCTCTGTTGAACCTACTCTGTTCAGTCATGAGCTCCAGAGTTTCGTCCAAATAGTTTCCATCAATATGCTCATGGTTTCTCTAGTTGCTCATTGAATACCTGTGTCAGCCATCCTTCATTTAATTTCTCTGAAAACACTTTTTCCTACATGAAACCCAGGATACCATAATATGCTGCCTACTGACTTCAAGTTTGCATTTGGTTGTGAACATGATACAATATGTTGGTTCTCTCACTTCCATGTCTGTGCACATTTCTACCCTTCTATATTATTTTCTTCTTTTGGATCATGATATAATGCTCTCATATCTCCCTTCTCTTCTGTCCAGGCTCACTGTTGGAAGCCTTGGAAGTTGGAAAATTAGTCAGATGTGTGTAGGCAGGACGAGGCTTCATTGCCTAAAGCAAACAAGTTACCTCAGTTCTGAGATAAGCATCCTGGCTGGCTAACGTTGACTATTAGTCACTAGGCAACCTGGTGTCCCACATACTAACTTTGCAAAGATGTGCACTAATGTTTAGCCAAGATATCATGTCTGCATCTTGTCCTCTGAATAACTACTAGAAAAACAACAATAAGCAATGTATTAATTATTATATCTGTCCTACTAACCTTTTTTGAAACTGTCTCATTGCTATTTCTTTCTCATTACAATTAACAAAATAAACAAACAAACATCCATAGTTTTGTGTTATGTCACCAATCAGGCAGATGAATCAGCACTTGACCCAGCTTTTGTCTTCTTGTCTATCTTTTCTTCATTCCTGCATCTGTTTCTCCATGAGTAGAATGGGTCACGGGCAGTGGGAACACGTGCAAAGAATGGGCACAAGGGAGAGAAGTGGACCAATTAAATCCAGCAGCATTCAGCAGCAGTGTGCACTGTTATTGGCACATTAGTGTAAAACTTGGGGATGAAGGATCCTTCGGGTCAGAAACAGGCTCACTAGAGCCAGAAATGGACTCACTGAGTTCAGAAAGATAAAGGAACATAAAAAGAGAAATAGGCTTGAAGCCAGAAATGAAAAAATTAGATTGAGTTAAAAATGAGACAAGCAGAGTTTCAAGAACCATAGATGTTTACAGATGTATGCATGTTTTCTTGCTGCCTGTACTTCTGCTACTTTATAAGACCACCATAAAGGACTCAGCATTGAATATCATTTAAAAATTAAGTTCCAAGGGTTGGCCAGATAGTTCAGCAGATTAAAGGGCCTGCTTAGGCAGAGCACAGTGGCTGGGGTTTGATTCTCAATGTGCTGTGCCAGCCCTGCCAACCCCCAGGTGTGGGAGTGAGCTGAGCTGCTCCTGGAGACTGGGTGTGGTATCCTGCACCTGTAATCTAAGTGCTTGGGAGGCTGAAAACAGGCAGAACACTGCAAGTCTGAGCGTCATAAGGAAGACCCTGTAAACCCTGTACTAAATAGAAAAAAGTTAATAAGTTCCAAACAGGAAAAGGAGGGCAGATCAAAGGTACAGAAGATAGAGCTTAAGCCCTCTAGCTTTGTTCAATTAGATAAAAAAAAAATTGAGAGTGTCTTCTTAAATTATGAGCAGTTGGTTCCAAGCAGCAAGGCGCCACCTGAGGGAGGTGCACAAACAGGGAGGCCTGCGCACTGTAGCCAGAGGCAGACCCGGATGGGATTTCTCAATTCCTTGCATGTCTGTGTGCCCAGTCCAGCCACCGAGGTTGGTGCTTATGAACAACTGAGTGCTTGGTGCCAAGTAGGAAGGTCACGACTGGGTACAGTGTGGCCTTGGCATTGGCTATGCATGTTGCTAGCATTGCAAAATTATTAGGCTCAAGACTGTCTATATTTAAAATCTGGGCAAAAGAAAAATATCCAGTAGTATGAGTCAGAGCAATGGCAGGCACATACAGAGGCTGGCCACAGCAGCTCAACAGAATCTTGCTCAGTCACAGTCAGAACCTCCGTCTCAAGGCAAGTCGAGCCATTTTGTTTTTATTTCATTTGTAACTGGCACAAAAAGAAGCCAGATGGGCAGGTGAGACCCTGGAGGGTTTTCAACATCTCTACTCTGGTTCTTGTCGCTAACAATCTGGGACAAGTTGTACATCTGATGAAGGATATTTGAATCCAGGAGATTACTTATTATGGAAAGGAAATTTCTTTGCATATTATTTGGAACAGGCAGTTGGAAATGTGGTTCACCACTTAGCCAATTACAAAAGATATGCTAATTGCGGAGGGTGCTTTTGCTCATACAATCACCTGACTTCTGCATTGCAAAAATATGGGCAAAGTAAAATAGCTTCCATAAGAGACTGGAGAGAACTTTCTTCTCTAAGGGTGAAGCATCTCTTAACTGGGCTTCCATCAGGCCAGGTTCTAATGAAGCTTTTCAACATTTTCCTGCCTGTTTATTGAAAGCTAGTGAGAAGAATATAAGTGACAAAGAAGCTAGCAAATTAACAGTTTCACAATTTGCCTTTGAAAATGCAAATAAATGGTGTGAAGAGGGTTTAGGAGCCCATAAAAAGTGGGCTACACTGCCCACTGAGATGATTCCAATTTGTGCAGATACTGGCCCACCATATTGACATAGGGAAAATGAAACTCATGATCTGAAAGGTACCTGGGGAGAATTCATGTTCTCTAAAACCAAAGAATAAATTTTATGAACAAATGGAGGCTACAGAATATATTTACTGAGGAGCAATTTGTAATAGCCAAATCTTGGAAACAACCAAAATGCCCATCATTTGAGGAATGATTGAAGAAAATATGGTATTTTTATACAATGAGATATTACTCAGCTATAAAGAATAAGCTGGAAGACTTCATATATAAATGGATGTATATTGAACATATACTCATTAGTGAAATAAACCAGACCTGCATGTGCAAATATCGTGTAGTCTCCCTAATATAAGAACTCTAATTTTTTTTTTCCTTACCAATATCAATTGGAAGGTGTGTCATGACCACACACTGTGCTCTGTATAACTATTGCGAGGACAATATGCAGTGTGTAAACTGTTAAAAAAGTATTTATTGAAAGTGATAATGTTTAATTATTTGACCAATCCCAATCTTATATATCTATATCTGTTAATCTGAACTGATCCAATGATGAAAATATGTAATACAACCATTGTTAAATTTAAAATAAATAAATAAATAAATATTTTGAAATTAAAAAAAATTGCACTACGAGGCTGGTAAGATAGGTCAGTGAACTAAGCACCTGCTTAGGCAAAAGCAGGGACTGGAATTTGATTCCTGGTCCCGCATATCACGCTGGCCCTGGCCCTGGGTGTGCTGATTCTTCCATGGAGTTTGAGCATGGTGCTGCATACCTGTAATCCCAGCACTGGGAAGCTCAAAGCAGAAGGAGCACTATGAGTCCAAAACTGTATATTGAGACCCTGCACAAAAAACATAAAAAATAAATAAATTTGCATTATATTTTTTAGAAAAGAATATATTTACTGAGGGAAAGAAAGATTCTACCTGAGAGAGAGCAACAGAATGGGGACCAAGCAGGTTTTCCACAGAAAGTTGTCTCTTCCAGGGAAATTTGTAGAGTAAAACCATGTGGTGAGGTGAATCTAAAGTGGAGAATGTAGGAAGTCCCTTAGGTGGGCATAAGGTGGGAAAAACTACAGCCAATCAGTGAGATTACAAATACCATTACTCAGGTAAATTTCACTAAATCCAGGATCAAATGAGGAAGTAAGTCACAGGACAGAGTTCTCTTCCTTTTGGGGTTCTGTTAGTGATACTTTTGGGCTCTTTGAACGTGATCCATGCCTGTTTAGAATATCAATCCCTGATTTCCATCCACACGGCAGTATGTGACTGTACCTGTTTGCTTTTGTCTTGAGGTGTGGCCCAAAGTGTGAGGGTCTGTCTCTTCCAAAGTTGCAAAGTCACTTGTCTTCCATAGTCTTCTTGAGGACCTGGCCCTGTCTGATTGCCTATAATTTTGAGCTGACTACAACAATATGTACAAGAAGCTGCCTTGGCAGGAGCTATTACTCAAGCTATTTAGCTATATACTGAAAGAAGGGAAATCTTCCCTTTGTGCCAACTTTGGCCCCACCAAATAATGCAGGTGCTTTCCCACCTCCTGCCTCACATGTCTCTGACTTCTGGTGAGCTTCAGCCAACAGTAGAGGCTGGAACCTTAGCTCCTTGTCTGAATTCCCATTACTCCTGTAGTGCGGCCCCGAATTATTCCAAGTGAAGCTATGGATCTATGACTCGGGATAAGTGGGGATCTTGCTAGGCTTGAACAGTCTCATCTTCAAAGGTCTCCATATTTTTGCCTCATGTCACCAATGCTGATCATGCAACATAAATGAAATTTAATTACCCAAACCATTGTTTCACCCACACCAGACTCTCACATTGCTCCACTGGTCATTCTTTCTTTGATAAATTTTTTAAATTGTTAAAAAAGAATGTTACATAAAAATAAAAATTAATTAAAGGAAAAACATTTTCAAGAGCAAGTGTGGATGCCTCCTGATAAAGCAGCAGGAGGCGTACAAAGGGCCTTTCATCCAGGAACTGAGTTTAGCAGAAAAGCAAGAAGTAGAGTGGTTATCTCTCCATCACAATCGACCCTTAAAGAGAAATTTTTACATTTTCCCTTTACAGTGATTAGATTAAAAGATTGTTTCCATCGTAAAGATAAAAACAATTTGCTTTAGAGAAAATTTCAATAATGGAGACATTTTAAAAGATTACTTAAAATCTTTTAATTTCTAATAAGACTGATTTTTGTTTTATGGTCCTAAATTAAAACTGGTATAAAAAAACCTTTAATATTTTACAAACAAATATAGAAGTATGGAGTACACCTTAAAACAGTGCCATTTATTCAGTACCTTGATTTTGACATCACATTTAAGTAACAAAATGTCTACTAATGGCTTCCAAAGGGATACAGGCTATGATAACTTCATCATATTTGGATCAACTTATCTGACAAATATATAATAGGCCTTAAGTAGTTCAGACCAACCATTCATGATCTTCAGACTTTATTTTGCAATACTGCTTCACTCTATCTCGAATTTGGGCTAATTTCTCTGGTGTTATTGACTATTATTTTGCTTCAGATAAGTTAAATTAACTTTTTTCACAAGCAGGTCATATTAAATGAAATATATGTTTTCCTCTTCCAAAATGTAGGACACAGGTTTATCATTGCACACAAAATTTGATTATAGGTCTGGTCAGATAGCTCAGGAGATTGAAGTGCTTGCTTGGGCAGATTCAGGGGCTGTGAGTGTGATCCCCAGGCTTCCATGCCAGCTCTGCCTCTGGAGGGAGCTGAGACAGCAATTGAGTCCAGGCATGGTAGTGTGCACCTGCAATCCCAGTGATTGCGAGGGTGAAAAACAGGAAGGTTCTCTACAAGTACAATCTGTGTAGTGAGACCTTGTAGAGCCTGTACTGATTATATAAAGAAAAATAAAATGAAATAAATAAAATTCAATTACATAAAAAGGGAGATAATCAGTCCCTCCAACTTCACTTGCCAATACACACTATTACATTTTTTAAGTCCGACCACAGATCGAAGGACAGCAGCAGAAAGCCTGCCATCAAATTAGAAAAAAAAAACTAGGAAGAGTCCTTTGAAGAGATCTCCATACTGGACAATGGAATTGACCTTGTCCACTACTAACCCAGGGCAAAGGTTATGTTTATGTTTTTCCAGGAACTTTTAAGTGACAGAGTACACTGTCAGGCTGTTCCATGAAGCAGAACAGGAGATGTTAACAGTGGTGAGGCTGGGAGTCCAGCCTGGTGCCCACTGAAGGAACTGACAAAATGAAAACCCAGGTCTAAATAAGTGATCAAACATAAAAATAACTGAACTAAGTTTTGCTAATATTAAGACGAAAATGCAAAATATTAATCATAGATAAAAAGTTTTGCTTCCAAATTTGTCTGAGAAGAGATCACTGCTAATTGATGAATAACAAAATCTGAGTAGCCTATTCATAATTATAAATTTTAAAAAGTTACTATAATCTAACTTGCTCAAGAATGTATTTGGGTGCCCTATGAATGTGAAAGATGCTTTCCCTGTATCTTTGTATTTTTCTCTCATTCCGGCTGTTCCTTTTTCTTTTAATCATTTTTTCATAGTACAATTTGGGATATAGACTTTTTCCTAAGTTACCCACTGGTGTAAGTGATATCAAAATCAGCTTTATATACAGTTTATCAAGAATTTTAAGCTAATTAAGCAAAAATTGCTTAGGGTGGGGAAAAATTATTAGGGAGGAGTCCAATTGATGAATAAGAGGTTTGGCCAAACTTTTTGTTCATTAATGAGGATCATCCAGTAATCTCAATAGTCTGTTTGGAGACACTCTCAATAACTTGGTCATTGGTTAAAAGAGATCATTTTAAAAAAGAAATACAGTACAGTTTTGCCTTAAATTAAGAAACAAGGCTTTGTACATGCATGTGGTCATTCATTATTGTCAATTGCATGCTGCATTATTAGGTGTATTCATGGTTCCAGGTATGCAGATCTTCCAAAATATAAAAACAAAGATTGTACATTATGATAAGTCTTTCTCTCAGATTCATACCTCTGTCTTTAAGATAAAAAAAGACTTGTAATGTATTTATCATTTAACAATAACTAATGAGGTAAAAGATTCTTACATATTAGATATGATTGAATGGAAGGGTTATATGTCAAAATGATAATTTAAGCATGCTACAAAATGTATTCAGAATCGTCTTGCTACAATGTACATGATTTTGATTTCTAAAATTTTGTGTAAAAATATGTAATTGTCTTTTAACATTCGATAGGGATTTAAAAACTAGAATATCCATGGTGCTTAGAAAATAACAGTTCCACTTTGTCTAAGATGTTTGTTATTCAGATAGACAGTTATTCGATGTTAACTGTCTCTCTTGCAGGGTAATATCATTAAGTTTCTCTTTTGGATGTTTATCAACTAAAATTCAGAGACCAAAATTAAAGACATAGATTGGCCAAAAGGATAGCCAATATCTTGGCCCTAGCCCTTCAGGTTCATTGAGGGCTAAAAACATAAAAGAATCTCTGCTGTGATATCCTATAACTCAGTTGCATCCCAAATTTTCTGATCAAGGAGTTTACAAGGCCACAGAGGAAAGTGATCAATAATGGATAATGTGCCTAAGGAGAGTCACCTAGAGAGAAAAATCTCATAGGCTTTCACAGAGCGCAGATTGGTCAAGCAGTGGCTGTGACTCATCCAGATGCCTGACACTGACAGAAGATCTAAGAGCTGCTGTACACAGCCCTAAGGTAAAACCTGAGGAGATTTAACTGACCCTGCCAAATGACAAAAGTTAAATTTCTATGTATACATCTTCCTTTAACTTGGTCTTACCCATCCAACAGAAAAGTATAACCATGAGATATGAAAAATAATGCCATATTAATATGCTAAGCTAGAATGGGCTCAAGTCACTAGCAGCTTCTGACAAGTACAAGCTGTACTGATAACTCACCATATTATGGACTATTGGAATATGTAAGTTTACATTGGTGAATTCAAGCACCTAAAGTCTTTGTACTGGTATCAATTATGTAACGATGCTCTAGAGAATTCTCCCAACACAGCTTCTTTAACTGCAATGGAACAGCCATTTCTTTTACAAAAAAAAAAAAAAAAAAAAAAAAAAAAAAAGTGGGGGGATATGTTTGGAGCTGCGGAAGCTGGCAAAATGGTCAAATGTGTGTAGGTGGGACTTAGCCTCAGTACCTAAAGTAAACAAGTTACCTCAGTCCTGAGATAAGCATCTTGACTCGTTAATGTCAGCTACTAGTCACTAGGCCACCTGTGTCACATGTTACTAACTTTACAAAGTATAAATAAATGTCTTTATTGTTGGGGGCAGGGGAATTCATCTCACCAATCTGGCAGACAAGTCATCAACTAATCCAGCTTTTGTCTTCTTCTCTGTCTTGCCTCAGTCTTGCTGCCACTTTCCCCTGGGTAGAGCAGATCACACTGAGACCTACAGATCTCTAGAGCTCAATTCTTGGTCTATGAGTTTAAATGGAATCTACAGGTTCTTACATAAAAATTTGTCTCTACTTCAGAGTATGTCCCTGGCTTCTGTCTTGATGTTTAAAGTTCTACTTTGCATATCTTTTCAGCATGACTACAGCTAAAGTGCTTCCTTGCCACCCTCCAACTCGGCCCATCTTTCACTATTTTGCGAAGTATTTAATGGCAGCTAACATTTACGTGAACATAAAAAAGAAAAAGAGAACCTTGAGATCAATCTTGTCTCTACTTTCTTCTATATTCTGCCTGCAAGCAAGTTATAAATTCTCAGAATGTTTATTTCAAAACAAGTGGAGACTATGATGACACAGCCTTTCTGTGGACATTTCTGTGGCAAAAACCACCATTAAACTCACATGATACTCAGCAAACATTTAGTCATTGGTGTCTAGTCTTCCATTTCTACCCAAGATCTGTCCAGTTACAACTCATCAGTTTGGTAACTGTGTTCCAAACACCCTCAATACTTCTTCTCTGTTTAAAACATTTTATGGGATAACCTCCTGCCTTGTCATGGAATGAAAGCTTACGTTCTGATTGGACTAAAGCCCCTTGTGACATATGTGTCTGCTCCCTCAAGTTCCTCTCTACGTTATTTGTTTCTCTTCCCTCAGTAATGCTCTTCCAGATACACTTCTTTCCTGACTATTCAGCATAAAGGCCAGAGTTAGCTCTCTGTCAGGATTTTTTTTCCTTCACTTGAATACATGTGGATTATACATTCTGTTTAACATAACAGCTCACTTGTAGAGATTTCTTAGGCTATTTCCTTAGTGTGACATCCAAACTGTGACATTTCATCTGTATTCACACCCTTTTCTCCATGCCTCATTTCTCATCCTGCTTTTTCTTAACAAATGCCACTGATACTTCAATTATTAATTTTGTTTCCTGAGTTTTCCTCTACAATATAATGTCCCTGAGAGCAGCAATGTTTCTGTTTTCACAGACACAACATGCAGTAGTGGTTAGTACAGAATAGAAATCCAAGAATTTCCTGTCCAGTCAGTGAACTCATTTTAATAGATTGTTATTTTGATTGTAAATGAACTTATACGCAATAAGCATAAGTTTATGCCTACTATGACACCAAAATAAATACTGAATTATGAAAAATACATTATCCAAATAACTGTTTAAGTAGCTCAACACAATTTTATTTAGGAACACAATCAGACACAGTTACACTTAAATAAACAACTCTCATGTATTTCAGTGCTATTCAGAAAATGTGTTGATATTTCACTTCAATTAATAAGTTGGATATGACCAACATTTTACTGATAATCATTATGCTCATACATATTTTAAGCAATTACTTTGGCCCAGACTTTGTTCCTTTAGTCTCATCCTAGTTTTTCAGAATGTTTCTTTTGAAGCAACTTAAAAAGAAAGAAATTTGTCTAAGAAATCACAGAGTTGTTCTTAATTTTCTTTTTATTTCCTGAATTTTTAATGCCATGGGATAGATTAATATTTCTTAGTTATTCTGCAATGTTTTTAGGTTGACATCTGAGGTGCTATGATTAGTGCTGATCTTCCTTATATTTCCTTTAAGTCCTTGGTGGTGCTGGGTTTTGCCTTCGGCCCCCACACCAGCTCAACCAGCACCCACCCTAACCCAAGGAAGAAGCTGCCTTCTGCTCAGAGTGCTGCTGCTCACTGAGAAGGCGATTGCTGAGAACCGTCCCAACTGTGAGCATGATCATTACTGCACATCTTCAGTTGTTTGGTGATCTGTAATTTTATGTAGGTAAAGAACTTTTAAATAAATTTAATAATGATAAAATAAGATGGAAACTGCACACTGCTCTTCAAAGTTAATGTCAGACAAAAATAATTGCCTTCTTGAGTTGAAATCAAATTTTGACATATGACATTTTACCACTTGGAAATGTTTTACCAAGAATCTGGTTAGGGAGCTACAAGCTAGGTTTTATTTGCATATTCTTTTCTTTTTTTAAACTTTTATTCATTTATTTATGCTGGTACAGGGCCTTGCTAAGCTGCCTAGACGCATAGTGATCCTCTTGTCTCAGCCTTACCAGTGCTGGGATTACAGGCATAGTGGCCATCAGGCCTGGTTTTAGGGTCCACATGGCCAGCATGGGTGTGGTGTCAGGGTTCATACCTGAGCCCTTGTGCTTGCTAGGCAAGCACTTAGACCACTGAACAATCTTCTTGGCACCATATTAGTTTTATTTCTTTCTCAGGTCTAATTGCTGTGAATAATATTTCCAGAATTCTGATCATTACCATTGTACAAATAGGAGTGCGACAACAGGAACTTGATAGCATTAGAGCTTATAACCTGAAAACAGAGGATGACAAATAAACTTAGTCGTAAGCACCTTAAACATGCTATCTCATTGAGTCACTGGTTTTGTAAAAATACATTTCACATTATATAAGGTGTTTAATACAGAGTCTATAGGGTCTCAGCACACAGATCAGACTTGCAGTGATTCTCTTGTTTTGTTTCCAGCCTACCAAACACTGGGAGTATAGTCACATGCCACCAGTCCCAATCACAATCTCAGCATGCCCTGGGAGCGGGGCCCACATAGGACACCCGGGATCGATCCCTGGTCCCTGCATCTGCCTAGACAGGGGCTTTCGTCCACTGAGGTATCTAGCTGGCCCTGTTTAACGTATTTTAAGTTTTCTGATATATATGAAATTATAATGCATGTAGATAACATATATAGGAATGATTAAATATCATAAACTAAAGCCTCATGTTAAGCTACTCTGCTCACCCCAAGTTTCAACACTGAATTTGCAAAAATATTACATATATATTTCATGCATATATAATATGTATAATATATAATATATATAATATATAATATATATACATCGGGGCCCGGCGGGATGGCTCAGTGGTCTAAAGCGCCTGCTTGGGAAAGCTTGGGTGGCTTCAGGGACCACGGTTCGATCCCCGGCACCACATGCTGCGCCAGCCCTGCCATCGGGGCAGGCTGAGCCGGCCATAAAAATGAGTGAATAAACAAACAAAGGTTCGGAAACAAGAAATAAATAAATAAAATAAAAATTATTAAAAAAAAATAATAATATATATACATAGCGCACACATTTATGTAAAAATACTTGTATTAGGGTCACACTTCTTGATTTAACACCTGAAGACTTCTATCTATGCGGGAGCCCTAGAAACGGTTACATGTCACGAAAAGCTCACTACACTGCCAGGTCTTAGAGCAGCAAGCTCAGTTGTCACATTTTCTCAAAAGGCAGCTCGCCATGCTAAGAAATATCTAGAAGTGAATGTTCACCACTTTGAGCACTCTTGTAATTGCTGAACCCAAAGATAACTCGTATTAATTTCATGAAGTCTCAATAAATTTATTATCAAAATATTTATACATTTTTTTCTTTTTCCTGAGGTGTATGTACATTTTTTTTTTCATATTCTATATATACTAGATGTTAGGACCAACTAATTTAGAATTCTCTACTAACATTCAACTTGGGATAAATTCCTAAGTGTGAGTTCATGTGGGTTTAATGAGGGTTGAAATGTTATGCAGCTATGAATTAAATGGCAAAGAATAGAAAGATATTCTTTGATAATCCTGGGACAATTTACTCAGGAAAGTCACACTTTCGGTCTCTCCAATACCACATCATTCAAAAGTCCTGATTTGGTTTCTGCAGCCACTGGAAATGACACATAGTTAGAGCCAAAGATAGAAGACATTTATAATATGCATTGTGAGAAAAGGTGAGGGTGCATTACAGAGACAACGTAGTCCGGGGCAGGACATGTGGAATGGGCACAGACTAAAGAAAAGCATGTTAGATATCATATGGCAAAGACGATGTTGCCAGGGGATACAAACATTACCTTTGCATTAGACACACAATTAAAACCAGGCTGACAGATACTGGTGATGGCCATCAATTTGGGTTTAAAGCTTACCTTGGTAATGCTAGAATTTATTAGTGATGCCAGTGATAATAATTTGCCTTAAAACATTGACATCATTCTAGTAAATTAAATATAAGCTGCAATACTAGAATAATATTAAATATAAGCTACCCTATTAGCTATACCAACATAATTTGATGTTCACCTCTCCTAACTGAGAAATTTAGATTGGATTACAAAATGTGCCTTGCGTTTCTCCTTTCGTTGCCCTTGGTTAATACAAAATCACCTTGTGCTCTTCTAGTGACACTTATTTCTACTAAAATGATTGATTTTTCATCTAAGACATTTTATATAGAAAATTCTGGCTGAGGAGATAGCTCTGTGACACAAGTGCCGGCCTAGCAAGTGCAAGGTCATGAGTTTGAACCCCGGTCCCGCAAAAAAATAAATAAAAATAAATAAACTCAGCCCCTTATATTATCAGAAAAGATGGGAACAAAAAGGAAAAAAGGCGGGGTGGTGGGGGGGACCAAAGGCGTTAAAAAAAAAACAAAGAAAAAATTCTCAGAATTCTCGGATTTACTTTATATAAGCTTATCCGATACACTTGACTCTAAATCCTTTCCTTTGGCCTGGCAGGATGGCTCAGTGGTCTAAAGCGCCTGCTTAGGAAAGCTTAGGCAGCTGCAGGGACCGTGGTTCAATCCCCGGGACCACATGCTGCGCCAACCCTGCCCTCAGGGCAGGCTAAGCCGGCCATGAAAATAAATAAATAAATAAATAAACAAACAAACAAACAAAAGTTCTGAAACAAGAAAAAAATAAAAATAAAAATAAATTCTTGCTGGGCGTGGTGGCGCATGACTACAATCCCAGCACTCGGGAGGCTGAGGCAGGAGGATTGGTGCAAGTTAAAAATTAGCCTGGGCTACAAAAGTGAGCTCAAGGCCAGCCTGAACTGCATAGTGAGACCCTGTCTCAAAAAGACATAAATAAATAAATAAATAAATAAATAAATAAATAAATAAATAAATAAAATCCTTTTCTTACATGTTTGCCTAATTTTAGTTGGACTATTTTATATTGGTAAATCTAAAGTGAGCCACTCTTTTGCTATCTTCATGCAGCTAGATTTCTAGATTATAATATTAAAAATTAAAAATTACTTCAACGTGATGTTTTAAAATACTTCAGTGGCTTCCATCTTAAAATCAAGAAAACTTCACAAGGTAGACATTACATTTCTCCCAGTGAAATTGTAACTATCCAATTTTGGGTACAGGAATCATTTTTGTTCACTATAGTTCTCAGATTAGGTTATCTTTCTTCCCATAATTCTGTGAAACAGAAATTTAATGCCGTAGTTTAAAATTCTTCAGAGTTTTTACTTGGAGATTTTCCTTTAAGAACGTATCTTAGAAAGCATGCTACACTAGTCTCCAAAGTTTGAGTGTTTTGATATTATTGCGCAACATACATAAATATTTCCACTGCTCTGGATTGTGATATGCCACCTAACTTCAAATTACTTTTCCAGGTTTTGCTGGCAGCTTTCAAAATGTTTAGTCATAATTATGGGCCTGAAAAGTTGTTTTGATTCACTGTATCTTCACAATCTCATTACACTTATAAAAGTCAAAGTCAAAGTAAGTTCTTAATAAGCAATTCTTATAATTATGTGAAAAAATAAACCCATGAGGGAAAATAACCTATTATTTAAATTTTCCTTCTAGCCCTATGTGTTTTTAATATTTCATATGAAGCAGTCATCAATTATTTAGCCAGCATTCACTGCACAAGCAAAACCTATTGGAAGAGTTTGATTAACACAGAGAAGAGTAGTTCTGGGGAAAACAATTCTAGGTTTATTGACTATAGCTAGTTTTCCAAATGTTCTGCTGTGAATGAGCCAATTTCTGCTTAAATGGGTACTTATTTTCTTCCATATAGCAAAAGAATTCATTTGGCCTTGACAGAAGCAAGATGAATAAAGATGTGTTGGCTTTCAGTGCCCGAGGACACTATCATTGGGAAACAACAGTAAAAAGAAATATAGACAGCATTGCTTTGGTTTTCCTGCATGTGCTATAATCAATATTCTCAACAAGCAACAAGACTCACATCCGAATGGACCAGTCTTCTTTGATTAAGCTGTGAAGTAAAGCCCCAAGGCAGCCTCAGCTGCTCATATTGGGATGTGGGAATCATATGGCTGACATTTGGAGGTTTCATCAATCATTTTGGTGTGAAATATGAAAAACAGACCTTTTGTAAGTATTGCTAATTAATGCTTTCCAACAGTGTTTTACCATAGGCCAGCACCGGTGCTTTCAACTTTTTTTTCCTCTTAAAATTCTAATGGCTAGTGTTGTTTTAGAGCCTGATTCTGCTTTCTCGTTTCTTTGTTCAGTGTGTTTTGAGTTTAGTGGTAAATGGAATTTTCATCTATTTCACAAATATCTTCCTCTCTAATTAAATTAAAATGCACTACTAAGTTCAGAAGGACGTAATGTCTTGCTCTTTTTCATACCACACAATATCCAAAGATGAGTAACATTGAATGTGCTTTCAAGTATTTCATTTTTCACTTTTACTAATCCAGCAAAAGAAGAGCATGGAAATAGGAATACAACTGCAGATATACTCATTGGCTATTAGGCAATTTAAATTGCAAGTCTCAAGGATTACAAATATCATGAAAATATGTACACTCCACAAAAAGCGAAGTTTCTTTTTTACCCAGTTAGCATATATTGAACACGTCCTTCCTCTTCCTCCTCTTCTTTTTCTTCCTCCTCATATTCTGGTTCATTCTTCCTTGAGCCCGTTTTGCCCTACCAGGACACTGTTCTCCAGCTTCACTTCTGCCCTTGGCGTGGCATGCCGCAATATCCTTTTCGTATTTCTCCTTTAGCTTAGCTGCTTTTTGTTCATACGCCTGTGTATCTTTGGGTGACTGCTCCCACTATATTTCACCCGTTTTTTTGTTATCCATTGTTTCCAATGAACACGTCTGGGTGTTCACTTTTGATCTTTGGGTGATGTTCAGAGCAAAACAGAAAAAAAGGCAGATGGTGATCTTTTAGGAGTATTCAGATCCTTTTTCTTTCCTCCCTTATCACCAGCTTTGGGAGGAAAGTCATTTATCACCTCCCTGTCGTAGAGAGCTTTATGACTCTTTGACATATCTTTAAACTTCCTGGAATGGCAGGTGCAGCGTACGTGTGCTTGGGCAATTGCTTTACTATAAATGTGAATTCAAGTGCAGCTCACTGTTAGCTTCAGTATAAAAAGGTACAGATTTTGTATAGCTGACAAAATTCTTCATAGAAAAAAATACTTTTTAAAAAATTCAGATTGTAGCATTTCGAGGGGCTACTACATACAGATTTTAGTCTTTCATGTTGAACGTTCCTCAGTGTTTAATGGTTTCTTTCATGTGTATGGTAGCACCCCAAAATTGCAGGAACCAGTACCAATAGTAAGTTTTGGGTTGGTTAGGATGTTACATTTGGTGTTTTATTATTTGTAATAAAGTTATGTATATTAAAGACCTTATAGATATTGATGGGGTCAAATATGGTGTTGCCATTGTGTAGTTTGTCCGAGAATCAAACCAGGATAATTTGCCCATGGTTTTGGATATTTCACAGCTCTATGGGGTAAAATCAATCCCAATCCTTTGTTTAAGGTTTTTGTTCAATTATTTTAATGCAGTGTATTTTTATTATTTCTAGCCATCCTTCTGAGCCACACAACACATCACCTTGTTGCTACTTGCCACAATGATTATTTTCCCACACTCCTTGCTTGTATTCATCTCTCTATCTCTGGTAAGCACTTCTCTGCTCTCAACTTTTCAAAGATCAATGCTTTTCCATTCTATAGTTCACTGGGATTATATAAGACTTCTGTTTTTACGTCTGTTTATTTAACCTCACATAGTGATTTCTATTATATTACAGTAATTAATTTTTTCATGTTATTTTAATGAGGTTTAAATTGTAATTTTTAGTCTTTTGGCAGGTGTACAAACATAGTGAGTTAGGACAAGTTTTCTCAACCCAGCTCACAAGTTTTATTAATTCAAATAATCTTTTCCTTCAAGTTGAATAAGTATTAAAATGATTGAAAGATATCAAATTATTTCTATACAAATTTAGATATACAACACATTTTCAAACATGACAACCCAATAATATATGAAGAATTCTGTCCAAATTAATATAAGCCCAATGTTTAGGGCTAGTTTTTCTTGCACTGGGACAAACTATCCAACATTTCAACTTGAAGCAAGAGAGATATCTTTGGCTCCTGTTTTCAGTGTGTTCAAAAGTTTGCTCCAGCCCCCCCCCCCACCAAAAAAAAAATTGAACAAAAAATTAGCCAAACAAATGAACAAATAAAAAAACTCTAATATAATAGAAAGGCAGAAGTGGAAAATTGTTCAACTCATGGCATCTAAGAAGCAGAAGAAAAAGAACAACCTGGGGAAGTCATATACCACTCCAGGACATTCATGCCCACCTGCAAGCAGACTGTCTTAGCAGCATGCACAACTACTGAACTCATTTAATGAAGTGGAGCTTGAAGATCCCCACTTAAGAATTTAGGTGGCAGTTAGATATAACCAAAACACTAACTAAAACCTTGATAAATAGTACAAATGTTTCAAGAAGGTTTTGAAAGGTGAATATCGAATATACAAGAGAATTTTCCTGTCTATGCTCATTAGAAGATTGGCCCCTAGTTCTCTTTAAGGATTGTATCCTTCTTGGGCTTTGCTGTTTGGGTAATCCCTGGTTTCAGGAATGACTCTGAGCATACTATTTTTATTTTAATTTCACTAAACATCTTGACAGGTAGTAGCATTAGATCTTCCCTATATTTTTTGCAGTATTCAGCAGTAAAACTATTAGGATCTGACCTATTTGTTGTTGGTAAGATTTCAATTACCTTTTAAATTTTCATTGACTATTTTTATGTAGAATTTTTATATCTTCTTGATTAAATTTTGGTAAATCATATGTCTCAAGGAAGCTGTCCATTTCTTCTATATTTTCTATATTATTAGAGTAAAGGTTTTCAAAGGAAGTATTGATAATTTGTCTTTCCACAGAGTTCATTTCAATTTTATTAATTTCATTACTAATTGTATAAAACTGGGTCTTCTCTTTTCCTTTTGTTGGTAAGGTTTGGCTATTGGTTTGTCAATTTTATTTAATCTATTAAAGAACCAACTCTTTATTTTATTATTTTTGAATTTTTTATACTGTAGAACTACTGTGATTTAAAAAGACAACAGCATGATACTTTCAAAAAAATCAGATCTGAGAATCAGTGGAATCGATGAGAAGAAACAAAAAGTTTCACACACATGCAAAGGAGATGACTACTTTTACTGGAAGAAAGAAAATCTCTTTGATAAATAATGCTAGAAAAGCTGTTTTTCCACATGTCAAAACTGAACATAGACCTATTTGTATTACCATGAACTAAACTAAAATCAAAGTAGATCCAATACCTAAATATTAAAACAAAACAAAACAAAACAAAAAAACCCTAAATCTATTAGAAGAAAGAATAGGTAGAATTGTTGAAGACACGTGTACATAAAGATTTCATGAGTGAAACTGAAACTGCATGAGAAATACGATAAAGAATCAGCAGCTCAAATCACATCTTATTAAAATGCTTATGCACAGTAAAAGAAATTTCCAACAGAGTGAAAAGACAAACCTGAAAATTGAAGGACTCAGCCAACTGTTCTTCAGACAAAGGACTATTACTTAGAATGTATGAAAAATAAAAAATAAAAAATAAAAACTTTATCAAATTTAAAGACTCAAGTCTAAATATGGACATCTGAAAAGAATAGATACTTCTCAAAAGAAGAATAAATGGCCAATAAATGCATGAATACTCATTCCATATCATGGATCACTTGTGAGATGCGAATTAAAACAATGCACATTACATGTCACTCCAGAACATATGGCTGTCACCAACATATCAACCAGTAACAAATGCTGCTGGGCTGTGGGAGAAACTAAGCCTCTTATCATTGTGGGTCAGAGTGTATATTTGTGTAAAAGCTTTGGGAAACAGTATGCATGTTCCTCAGAAAGCTAAGTCTGCGTGTACTACTGGATCTAGCTATTTCTTTCTTCTGGTGTCTTTTCAAAATAATTAAACCCATCATACCACAGTTATATATGTGCACTCATGCTTAGAGCAGAATAATTTGTACTAGCTACGTCTTGCAAACAACTCAAATGCCCATAAAATGACAAATGCATGTAAAAGATTTTTCTCTTTAATATAGTGGAGTACAACTCAACCAAAAAGAAGGATTAACAAGAGATGCTGACAGCTAAATGGATGACAGTGTGGGCCAAAATCTTAAGTGAAATAATTCTAACACATATGTATCAGTGTTGCATTGTCTTTATGGTGTGAAAAAATCAAGGTGTAACTAAGATCCAAAATGCATATTAATATTGTGAGATAAGAAATTGATCAAAGGAAAAGGGAAAATGGTGAGGGAAATGGAAGCGAAAAGAAAAACATGACAAAATATGATAAAATGGAAAGAGCTTTGTAGGTAAGGAGCAGAGTGACTGAAGACAAAGAAAAAGATGGGAAAAAAGAGAAGACAATATGGATCCTGTACAGGCACAGGTATCCTATAATGAGTGTGACTGCTGTGCATATCTAAGTTGTACCAATAAATGGAATTATAAAAAAGAAAATGCACACACTGAAAAAGATCTGGAACAAAAGTGAAGAAATGTAGCCGCAAACACAGACGGCCTGCAAAAGCGTGTTTCATCCCCATCCTAATCAGGATGATGTGTATTTCATATAAGTACAACCAGAAACATTTTAAGAATAGATTTCTAGAAAACATCTGTACGACTTTTTACTGTAATTAGAACATTTGAAATCATGGAAAATAATAAATTAATAAAACAATAAATAACCATATAGGAAGAAAAACTTGATATCCAATTCATATATTCACAAGACTTACAGACACAGTATCAAAGCTACAGAGTTTAGGGCATCAGAGATTCAAAACTTAAAGCAATATCTAAAGAAAATATAACTATGTACTCTTAAAAATTAGGATGAAAAGGGCCTTTAAGATTTATAATTTTTTGTCTTATTTTTCATTATTTTTGACCAATTTTTATTTTGACGAATTTTGCATGTTCATGTCTGGTAATCTGAACAACTAATCTGAAGATAATATTATGAAATATAACAATCATAGTTGAAATTCTATCACTCTGGTGAAATTCTGTATCATTTCTAATTTTTAAACTATTTTATCCTCTTTTAAAAAATTAAAAAAATGCTTAGAGACAAAGAAAGGCTACAATGTTAGGCAATATTTTTACTCTACCCTTCAAGGTCAGATAACAGTATGCATTGTATCATTCTATCAATTATTTTTTTTTTTTTGCTTTAACAATGTTTATGTTTTATTTCTGGTCTCTGAGTCATATGTTAGAGTTTGGTGTTTTGTTTTGTTTTTTTTTTTGTCTTTTTGAGACAGGGTCTCGCTATGCAGTTCAGGCTGGTCCTGAGCTCACTTTTGTAGCCCAGGCTGGTCTCGAACTCACACCGATCCTCCTGCCTCAGCCTCCCGAGTGCTGGGATTACAGGCGTGAGCCACCACGCCCAGCCTGTTAGAGTTTGGTATAATAACAATAATGGTGTTTTGGCCAAAATATTCAGCAATTTGAAAGCCAAGTGATGAATATGCCACGTTTTTCTTTCTTTCTTTTTTTTTTAATTCCTGAGTTTACCTGAAATTATAGTACATTTCCAAAAAAGAAACCTTTGCCCAAGAAATTTAAATAAAATCATACCAAGATACACAGAAATGAAATTATCTAAAACTAACAATCATTGGGCCCGGCAGGATGGTTCAGTGGTCTAAAGTGCCTGCTTGGGGAAGCTCGGGCAGCTTTAGGGACCGCAGTTCGATCCCCGGCACCACATGCTGTGCCAGCCCTGCCCTCAGGGCAGGCTGAGCCGGCCATAAAAATGAGTGAATAAACAAACAAAGGTTCTGAAACAAGAATAAAAATAATAAATAAATTTAAAAAAATAAATAAATAAATAAATAAAACTAACAATCATTAAGGCATAGATATATAGACAGACAGATAAATAGATAGATAGATAGATAGATAGATAGATAGATAGATAATCTAGAAGACCAAAATTAAATATCAATTTTTAAAAGATATAAATTTATCAAAATTAAAATGTCAGACTTGTATGTAAAAGAAAATAAAATAGCAAAGGGCAAAATAATGGTAAAGCAAGAGATTTATTTATAAAATTTTGAGAGTTTATGCTCTTAACACATCTCTGAGGATTGGAGTAGACACAAATGTCTAAAATCTGTAAGAAAAAATTAAAATTATTGTCATACAATTTTCAGAGGAAATACAAATTTTCAACACTTCATTAAAAAGTATGAAGAGCTGGGGAGATAGCTCAGGGGCATAAACACCTACCAAGTACCTTTACGGTTCTGAGTTCCATCCCCAGTACCAAAAGAAATAAAACAAAATAAAAATAGTGTGGACATTGAGATAAAATGTGTAATGCTCATAATACATTAATTATTCAACAAATTAATATGACTTTGTAGATATTATTTGGTGGTGCTTGCCTACAATACCAGCATTCAGGAGGTGAAGACAAAAGGATTGCTGTGAGTTTCAGGCTAGCATGAGCTTCAAAGAGAATTCAAGACTCACTCAAACTGCACAGTAAACTCTATTTCAAAGAGACTAACGTTAAACATCTTTTTCTCCGAAGACAAATAATCCATTTTTAAAAGAACTTTATTTTATTTTGAAGATTAAAAACTAAAGCAAAAACAAAAATCAGAAACAAAGACAAAAGCAGGGCAAAATTCAACAATACGTATGTTACGGATTTTCAAAATAAGAATAGCTGATCAACAATGGTTGACAAATTATCTATTTTAATTATCAAGCCTGTTGCTCGGATTAACAGATATAGTTGTACATAACTGGACATATGATTGCTTGCTTTTAAGAAACCTTAAATTTGTGTTCTTGTCTCTTTTTTTTACCTTTTTAAAAATTTATTTTAAAGAAAGTATAATAATAATTGATATGACATTAGAAATGATATGGCTAAGGTGGATATACTAAGAATTTTCATCAGCTTTTTGTAAATAGCAGTTAAGGTGTAGAACTTTCACCTTGATGAGCTCTGTGCCCTGTGATCAGATCAGCTACATTGAGGACAGCAATGTGAAGTCCAAAACCATGCGAAACACCTGTCATATTGGTCTCCTGAATGACAATACATATTTAAAGAAATGGCTGCTCACTGTGGTGGTTGGACAGGATCTAAACACTTATGCACAGGTGATCTTTCTGTCTCAGCTTTCTAAAAGGATGACACTAAAGACCTCTAATATTGTGCCCAAAAGGAAAGTTTCAATAATACTACTGGACACTGTGGTAGGTCCAGCGACTGCACGCCTGACCCAAGTTTAAACTTTAAAGTCATTTTGAGTAGTAATTTGGCTCACTTACATAAAACTGAAAACTTGTACACAATCATTTGTGTTCCTGAAATTACTCAAGATGATATGTAAAAAGAGATATTGTTAGCAGCAGCTATACTAACACAATCTTGAGAAGTAGTCTAAATATATTGTCTCTTACTCTTCTCTCATTGCTAGAACAGATACTCAATACTCAAAGTGAAGGAAGGAGAGGTGTATTTAGTTCACAGTTACTGGGGGTATGAGTCCATCTTCAGCGGACTCTGAGGCAGAGCAGCACATGTCAGAGAACAACCTTTCATACCATCAACAAAGAGCAAGAGAGCAAACAGGAGTAGTAGTAGTAGCAAGAGTGGCTACAGACAGTCTTTCTCTTCCTTATCTGCCCCAGGCTGGCTGTAGTACTCATACCTATAATTCTAGCAGTGCTCAGACCCATAATCCCAGCCTTGGATCATGAATGAATAACGACCTCTACAACCATGCCCCAGTGACTGCATGAAGCTCTGGGGGAACAATCACATACAAACCATAGCATATATAAAGAAGAGAAGAACACAATAAGCTTCCATGATTAATCACTGTACTACAGCTGAAAAGAACACCGCTTTCCCCTATGTACTAATTTGGGAGTTCTGGAGGACACATTTAAATGGAAAGTATGTTTTCTCATATATGATATGCACATCATATACCCATAAACTCAAAGCCTAAAGCTTAAGAGAGATGGGAAAGTTATTGGAACCCTACTCTTGAGGAGTTCAAGTCATATTAGCTCAGTTTGAAGAAAATTGGGCATGTAGGTTGTTTCAGGACAACTAGTTATGGCCATTTTTCTGCCCAAATGCATACAGTCAGGGTGAGTGTGTGACTGATTTTTTTCTTAAAGAACACGAAAAGGAAAAAAAAACAAACAAACTAGCAAAAACATTAGAAATGATACAAAGTTTATTAAATAAAGTAATAGGAGTTTGACAATGGTTATGGTTCTGGATAATGCTATCATCAAATAATGATCTGTTTGGTTTTCATTTGGTGGAATCTTCTAGAGATATAATACATAAATATTTTAAGAATCAAAAGTAAAGCCTTTACTTTCTCAGTCTTGACAATGTAGAATGAAGCTACAAAATCTGAAATAGGTGTAGTAATTTTTTAATAGTAATTTAATGTCATACATGTATTTTTGGATCTTTCTTTGTTTGGGTACTTTGTCATTTATGTGAAAGTTAATGGTAATAGTGATTTTATTTATTTATTTATTTATTTATTTTGTCTTTTTGAGACAGGGTCTTGCTATGCAGCTCAGGCTGGCCTTGAGCTCATTTTTTGTAGCCCAGGTTCGTCTCGAACTCGTACTAATCCTCCTGCCTCAGCCTCCCAAGGATAATAGTGATTTTAACTTTTTTACTCACCAGCATGTCCTCAGCTCACATAAGCATAACTAACCCTTAACAGGGGCTCAGAATACATTTGTTAGTTGAATCTCACAAGTGTCTCTCTCAGTAGACACTCACCAAGAGACACTAAGTATGAAGCAGTCAGAGAAAGATGGATCTGTACTCCAGATGAAAACACACATGAACCTCCACCTCTACAGTGAATTCCAGTTCTGTAACCACCAGATACCCTTTTTTTTTTCATTTAGAACATAGTCAACTGGAGCAGGGATTTAAGAGATTCTAAAACAGGAATAAAAGGAATCATAAAGCATTACATTAAAAACTTATATAGATCTATAGTGTGATATCTATGTATAGAAAACCTTATGCACGTATGTCTGAGATTTCATGTACATACAGAAAGTACTTTAAAGACAACAGCTTAGTCAAAATCCTAGGACATCCATGACACTTGACATGGATTGCAGGATTCTGAATATCCTTATCTTTCAACTGG
>PVJA010029542.1:0-26557 GCA_004027025.1 Myocastor coypus
AAAAAACAAACAAACAAAAAAAAACAATGGTGTCTTGATAGCTAATACAAGCAGGATTAGCCCTAGTAAGAGGATAGCCCTAGTGAGAAAACTGATTAGCATGAGTAACCACTTAACACTATCAAGAGGGAAAAAGAAGAAGCTAGGAAAATTTTAAGTTGTTGGCAATGAAGACAGTGCACAGAGGTTAAAGACATCTTTTTGAGCCTTTTAAAAGTTTATTAGTAAATGTTTGTGATACATGATGCATACATTCCTCATGGGGAATTGGCCCGTATACATCTCACATTTTGATCCTGTTGTGTCCCCTCCTTCTCCCTCTTTTCTCCCCATGTTCTGATCCTCTTTCCTTCTCCTCAAAGTCTATATGCCAGTTGCTATCTTTTATCCTTTATTTTGCTCTTTAAATATTGGGTTCCTTTTATAAGGTAAACCATTCTATACTTACCCTTCTGTGTAACAATAATAATATACCTTTTCATAGGAAAGGAATTTTTTTTTATCAGTGAGCAAAGGAAAGCTCAAATCTGGCAACATCCATGTCATCCTAGTATGGTAAGTAATCCTAGCATGTTTTGGGGGTATGAATTTATTTTTAATTTATAATCATTAAACTATCTGTGCTTGCTCATATTTTTCCAAGAATGTTACACTGAGACCATTTCATTTGCAAGAGTTTGCAATTTTTCTGTGAAATGCAATGATAAAATCTTTTCTTGCATTTTTAGCAAACTCATTTTATTTTAGGTCTACCTTTTCTTTTATCTACATTATCACCATGTTGAAGTTAGGTGGTGTGTCACCTGAATTCTCTTTTAAACCCTCCATTCCATGATCTGTGATAGATAATTATTTGACTGATAGGTTACTTTAGCATATGACCTTATTTGGAAAACTTTATAGAATAATAGATGAAAGCTTTACATTCATATCCTACTTAGTGTTCTAGCAATCTGTATGCCATTCACCTTAGAAGTTAAACATTTATCAAAGAGGTCATTTGTTTAATGCAAGATATTTTTGTGTAGAAAAAAATCAAAATTATTTTTCAGACAAGTCTCTGTACTGATCATGGTGTTTTTTTTGTTCTATTTAAAGGAGCAGGATCGTCAACAATCCGCAAAGCGATGTTCAGGAAGAAATGTGAAGGCCAATTTCACACATTCGAGTCAGATTTTCTTTTAACTTTGGCTTTCTGCCAAAATTTCCAAATTCATAAGTCTAAAATGTTGGACTCATTTTTCTTCTTTTTGGCTAAAAAAGAAAAAAAATGTCTTTGTCAAAACAAAACTTGTAGAATTTCATTCTAATAGTTAAGTTGGAAAAGTTGAGTTTCTAAAACTCAGTTCAAGCCGGGTGTGGTGGCGCATGCCTGTAATCCCAGCACCTGGAAGGCTGAGGCAGGAGGATCAGTGCGAGTTTGAGACCAGCCTGGGCCACAAAAGTGAGTTCAAAGCCAGCCTGAACTGCATAGTGAGACCCTGTCTCAAAAAGACAAAAAAACCCCACCAAAACAAAACAAAACAAAAAAACCCCTCAGTTCATCATTTCTCTGTTAATACTCTTTTTGCTCAACTCTATGTTATTTTAGCCTAATTGTTAATGAATTCATTAAAATTTCCAGGTATCCTTGCATACCTACTGTTGAACAAGCACTAGCATGCTGTTATGGTCCAGGGTGTTACCCTGTGAGTCTTCACCAGTGTGTTGAAGATCGCTCAGTGTATGTGTTAATTTGATGTTGAAGACATCAGTGATTGGTCCTCGTCTGCAAGTTTGTGGCATACAGCAGGAAGGTGGAGTTAGTCTAGTTTGTACCTATTCTTCTCCTTGTGCCTGGCTAACAGAGCTGCTTTCCTGGCAGCAAGTATAAACCCATGACTAAGACTAAGCCATCTCCATCACCCTCATGGATTATTAGTTTAATAATGGGGAGGTGGAGGGTGAAGGGAAGTAAAAGGGTTCGTGACACTTTGCTAGTCCTCATAATAAATGTATTTGTTAAATATTACAAATATGCACTAACAAATGAGAGGGAAGAAAAAATAGAGCCAAAATTCTTATTTGAGTCATTCTCTAGAGTATTCCTAACCAGATCTGGTTAACAATAATCTTTTCATCTGTTTTAGAGTCATACAGTCAGTCATAAGCCCAAATGCTTCCCAGAGACTAGTTCCTTGCTATATGAAAAAGCCAGTTTTCAATGAAAGCTCACTTTCAGAAATACAGCAGTCAGCTCTGGAAGACAGAAACTGAGTAGTATTTGAGTCTCTGCTTCTGTTTTGGGCTACGGGACTTTGCCTCCTCATTTTTCTCTTCCTCCTTTTTTGGTGATTGTGTTAATCAATAAGGCATCCATGATTCAGTTAAATAAATTAGTTTCACGTTCAATCACTTAAAACCCAAAAGTTCTGCCTTATATGAGAATGAAAAATATTCATACATGATTGCAGCATGGAACAAAGTAAAATGTGCATTTTGTATTTTCCAGAAAATGTCCATGTAAGCATCAGAAATACAAGGAGTCAGGCTAGTTTTTTCTCCTCTGCAGATCTATTTTTTAAAAAAAATTTTCTCATATCAAAATATGCTTCTTAACACCTCTGTTGCTACTAATCCTTCAAATATGACATAAAGTTTTGTATTAGATGGTGGTTTGATATTTTTATAGATTTAAGAAATTTAGGTGATATGTAGTCTTTTTGTCTTTTATTTTACTTCACATTATCTTATTTTCATTTATACCATCTTTCATTAATATCTCCATCAAAGGGTAACGTTGATAGTGAATAGATCAAACTCTACTTTCTTTATCTTTCATTTTTTACTTCTTTATTAATTTTAATGATAAAGAGATAGTGATTAGACAGTTTCAAAACAGGTTAATAGGACAGTTGTAACCATTAATATATTGCAAGTTGTTGTCTTTGTAATAGTTATTCAGAGTACAAGATGCAGATATGTTATCTTGTCTAAACAGTATTAGTAAAAGTCTTTCCTCTCGTTAAACTAAGAGAAAGTAGCTGTATATCTAGCCTATTTTGCAGTTACAGATATACATATATATTTTTTTCCTACAAAATGATTCTTCATTATATCCTCCGTTTTTGTTTTGTTTTGTCAGAGATTGGTGCTCCATTGCCATTCAAATATTATAGGTGCATAAATTCAGCAAATTAACCCAAAGTAGTCCAATAGTCCATTATAATAGTGGGTTATCTAAGCCCTACTTTGATTCCTTTATTACTTATTACAAGTTCAAATCAATGATTTGGAGCTTGACAATACTGAATTTAATGAAAAATTTTTAGCAGTTATACTTATATTCTTAGTATACTGTTGGAAATAGTTATAATTGAAGGTAGATATGAATTTAAATTTGTGGGTTTCTGTCAGTCTTTATTTATTTGGTGCAGGGTCTCACTAGATAGCTCAGACTCGCAGTGATCCTCCTGTCTCAGCCTCTATAGCACTGAGATTACAGGTTTGCACCACCATACCAGGTTCAGGGCTTGCACAGCATGCAGTACCTGAGATAAAATCCAGGTTGTTATGCTTGCCAGGTGGGCACTTAGACTGTTGAGCTATTTCCCGAGCCAAAATAGTGTGTTTTAATGGGAGAACTTTGTAGTTGAGATATTTAATATTTTATAAGCAACATATACTTGTTTCCTAGGGCTGAAACAATTCACTGCAGTACATTGCCTGGATTAACAATAGAGATCATTTTTCTCAGTTCTGTGAACAGTAGTTCCAGATTAGGGTGTCTCTTTAGTGCCTTTTGTGATATATATCTCCTTGGCTGGCAGATGGCTGTCTTCAGAATTTTTGTAGTCTTTTTTTGTGCATGTCTGTGTCCTACTTACATCTACAAAATCATAAGACATAGTGGGTGAGGGAACATCTTAATGTCTCATTTAGCTCCAAGTACCTACTTAAAATCTCTATTTCTATCACAGTTGCATTCGAAGTAATGAACATCAGGGCAACAAACAACAGTTAGTGGTGACAATTCAGCCTATATTCTAATCTAACATAGATTCAGGTTTCAGGTCAAGTGTCGCCTCCTCCAAAAGGAGGCTTCACCTGATTTCCTACCAAGACACCCTGTCCTAGTTTCCTCATAGTTCCAGCATTGTCGTCTTGTGTGTATTTTCCCGTTGCTTGTTTATTCTCCCTTGCAGAAGAGGCCAGAATCTCTGTTGTGCTGATCCACTGATGAACACTCAGCATCTAGATCGGTGATCACATAAAGAATTCAATAAATAACTACCAAAGAAAATTGTTGTAAGATAAAGACTCAAAGTAATTTTTTGACAATGTTATTTCCGTTTCAAGCTCTAAGACATTTTATTATATACAATGTGAATTTAAAACAAATTATATGTTTCAAGTGTTCACTTAAATGTTTTATGAAAGTTTGTGCAATGCTCTATGGAAATTCTGAAATATAGATAGAAAGTAAAGCACACTTTAAAAGCAGTAAAATGTTCAATATATATATATATATATATATATATATATATATATATATATATCAAATGAGTGTAACAGGACTTTTTACTATAACTTCAAACAGAAAATAGGGCTTAAGTGAAATTTGGAAAATAATTTACTTTCCTTAGTAATCACTTAAAGAAAATTTGATCTTCATTATCTGTGTTAAAAATTGTCTTCAATAAATACTGAATTTTACTTACATGAATTTAGACCTATATGAAAGAAAAAAAAAAAACATTTGTGATAATATCCACCCATTAAAGAATTGTTAAAGTACGGAAAGGACAAATGATTTCCTGTGCTTTAAACTGGTATCAGTTTCCATGATTTTGGATCTGAAAAGCTCAAGAGGTTGGTATGTAGCAATCTAAATTCCAGTGGTAGCATTAGAATGTGCAGAATATCACCATTTTGGCAAAAATATAACTACCAGAATTTAGTTTCTGTCTTATTGAGGTTGCAAATAATGTGGGTGGATTTTTTTTCTGCTTTTTCTTTTTTTTTTCTGTTCTGCTTTATAAGATATTTCTTTTCTGCTCTTACAGTCAGGGGCCTGTCTTTGCCTATTATACATGCCGGAAACACAACCCTAAATAGCTACATTAATGGAACTGTAATTAGATGACTTAGCTAGAGGTGACACAAAGCTGAATTGCAGCATCTCAGATACTGAAACCAGAGCTTGCTCTCCATCTCTCAGATCTGCCTCTTGAGTGGTAAACAATCCAAGGCCCTAAGTTCAGATGCCCCCAACTTCTATATTTTGGTGATAATATTGTACTTTGAGTAGGAAGAATTGCTCTTCTTGATATTCCCACACAAAAGATGTAACACTAAGTCTCATAGCTTAGGGTTGTTATATGATTTCTTGAACCAATAACTCTGCAACACTTGACCCAGCTCTTCATTATATAGAAGGAAAGGAGTAGTAGGGGTATGTTCCTTCAAGGAACATCAGTGTGCAGTTCCCTAAAATAGAGGGTTGGGTATTTGCCAGTCTAGATTCACAAGTGTCCACTCTTAAAGGAAAATTACTCATGCACTCATTAAAGATGAAAAAGAAGGCTATTTGCGAGGGACAGGTACAGTAGATTTTTAGTAGGAGACATCGCTTTGGTTGAACTTCAAGCATAAGAGGACAAGTGCAAATTTAGAGTCCCAAAGAAGGATGATGTCAGAAAAGAACTATAAAGAAACATGAAGGTTAGGAAGATTCTTGCTGGAGAAGTTTCACAGGATTCTTGCTGAAAGTCATCTAAAGTGACAAGGTATTAAAAGTAAGAAATGAGAAATTTTGCCAGATGATTGTGGGGGCTTTTCACCAAACAAACTAGTAGGACTCTGGCTGACACTGGACAAAGTGAGCCAAGGACAGAGCCTAATATCATGGCCTAGCTGGAGAGATGATTCAGAAGTGTATTAGTTGAGTTTGGTGAAGAAACAGTCTTCTTCATTACTAAAAGACTCTTTACTATTGAACATATGGTAGACTTGCTGCTGAAGAACAAAATGAGCAACATTCCAGTTCTAATGCATTTGGAACCATTTTCCCTTCTAATTCTCATTCTCTTTATATTGTCTGGTGTCTTATTTCAGAGTTGTTTGTGATGCTGTAGTCAGTAACTATCACCATCATGATGCCAAAATGTGTAGCTTCATTAGAATTCAATAAATATCCAATAAAAGATTAAATTGAAGATTTTAATGAATTTTCTTTGTATTACAATCAGTATAATTTCACAAAATATGACTTTCATGTTTATCAGTTTCCACCTTGAAAATAAAGTTTTATAACATTTTAATCATGCTCTATGATTTGATAATTCCTTTGAAATAAATAATGAGCATGCATGTGGCCATACATATCAATCCTATTTTTTTTTCCTGGTGAAAAGTTGAGTACCTGGCACAAGGGAGATACACCATGTAATTTTGACCTGCGCACAAATGAAGCCAGATTTTGAAAATAATCAAAGGTAATTTGTTTCAAGGTAGAAATACCACAAGAAAAGTAAACTTAGTACAAAGTATTTACTCATCACAAAATACAGTAGCCTCTGTCCTTTTAGAAACTTGATGTTTCAACTTCTCTGATCTACACATATCAGTATTAGAGAGATTTATAAATCTTTTACGGTGACAGTAATCTTTACATGATCTTCACTTATGACTTTGCCCCTTACCTTTTACTTTAAACCTTAGTATATGGTTTTTATTTGTCTTCTATGATAATTTCTTAACTCTACTTTTTTTTTTTTTGTTAACTCTACTTTTATTCAGGAGAATGTTATCTAAATCTCTGATCTATGTTATCATTAAATATTCCTCTCTTATACTTTTAAGGATGATTAAATGTGGGTAACTGATTATATTTTTCAATGCTAAGTTGCAAATTTGTTTTAAGGAATTTATAAATTCTAATAATTTTGGTAACTTTTGTGTCTCGCAGTGTGGTGTATGTATTGAAAGCATGCAGAGGTTCTGTGTCTGTTTTGGTGAAATGAATATGCGAATGATGTGTGTCTGGTGTCAGTCGTTTCACTGTCAGTTCCTTTAACTAAAACAAAAATCCATCTAAAGTAAGCTTATCTTTCCCTTGTCACCATTGGGACCTGATTTTTTTTTTTTTTTTTGCTTTTATTAGTGTATGGATTATCTATGATAAGTCTAAAAAACAATAAACATTGAATGTAGAAAAACTAGAAGATATAATATTTAATTTCCAGTTTGGCTAGCTTGTATTTTTAAGAATTGTACAGATGTCAAGAATGTAGTATGAATCTTAAACTGCCCTCATTCTATCTTGTAATATCTTATTTATAACTCATACCCTGTCTGGGTACTTCTAGAATATAAAATTTGAGTTTACTTAAAATAAAAACATATTTTTAACACTACTGAACTAAAATTCAAAGTAAAATTATGAACTACTGAATTTGAAAAATAGTTTTTCCAATAATTTAATTTTGAGATTTTTACATAACAAACAAACATAATGATTTTGTCTCAGTTACTGTTCTCTCAGTGCTGGGACAAATACCTGACACTCAAAAAGAAGGAAGGAAAGCTTTATTTACCTCACAGTTACTGGAGGCTTCAGTCCTTACTTGGCCGGATTCAAGGCAGACTGGAACATGGCAGAAGGTAGCAGTTCATGGCAGTTAAACAATTGCAACAGAGGCAACAGAGAGAGGCAGCCAACTAACCAGGGCAACATAGCACCAGAAAGTCTGTTTCTCTCTTATCATACATTCCAGCTCTCTGCCTCAGCATATCCACTTCAGACCACACCCATAATCCCAGCAGTACTAAGATTCATAATCCCAGCAGTACCAAGACACATAATCTGAGTGGATCATGAGTTAGGCTCAAACTCTAGAAGTCCTTGCCCCATGACTGCATGAGGCTTTGGGAGGACAACTAGACACAAACCATAACAGATTTGTCATGTTCAACCGATAAAGTAGATATTTTAACGAACTTCTTTAGGTATATATGATCCTCAATTCTCAAAATTATGCTAGGATCTTTTCTTAGGAAGATTCAGAGTAAAATGAAAAACACTGCATGTTTTGTCTGCATCGCAGGGACAAATTGCCAGAGGCAACCACCTCATCAGGAAGGAAAATTGGCTTTGGCTACAGTTTCTGAGGAATCAGTCTATGTTTACTTGGCCAAGCTGCTTTGGGTCTATGCAGCTCAGTGCACCAGGGTGAAAGTGTGCAGTCCAGGAATCCTTCACATGGAGAGCAGGAAGCAGAGAGAGACAGGAATGACAGGGACCCCAATGTCCCCTCCAGGCCACATCCCCAGTGACCTCACTTCCTCCCACCAGGTCCAACCTCATGAAAGTTCCTCTACCTCCGGCAATGGCTGAAGACCACACCTTCAGCATGTAGGCTTTCTGTGTACATTGAAGATGGACATCATAGCAGATGTTCTTTTGTCTTCCAACTATACAACTTAAAGTTTACTGACCTTAATGGTGTACAAAAAATACAAAATTATGAACATTTTTTGGTGTTTAAGAATTTTTGTAAGGGCCAGGGAAATAGCTCAGGGGCACAAGTGCCTGCCTGGCAAGTAAAAGTCCTGAGTTTGATCCCCAGTTCCACCAAAAAAAAAAATTTGTAGTGCTTGTGATTGAAACCAGGGCCTTACATGTTCTAGGCAAGCCTTCTACCTTCTATTAGCTTCTTCATTCATTTCACATATTTGGCACATGGTCTGACTACACAGCTCAGACTCATGGTGACCCTCCTGTTTTCAGCCTCCCCAGTGTTGGGATTATAGGCATGTGCCATGATTCACAGACTCGGTCTCTGGTTCACTGCAACCCAGAAGTAGGGCCAGTATGGCATGTGGGGCCAAGGATCAAACCCTGGTTCTTGTACTTGCCAAAACAAGTCCTGAGTCCACTGAGCTATCTCGTAGTCCCTTCGGAGTTTTGCATTTTAAAATAGCCCTTGTTTTCAGATTTATAGATGGTTTTGTCTTCTTTTGGGTACAGTTGTCCTTTGTTATAGAATAAGAAGAATGCTTATATCCAACCTGCCAAGACAACAGTCATATGCTTAATCACTTTGCTGAGGTGAAAACCAAGTCATGGCACTAGGAGTAATAAAACAGACAGAAGCCCACCCCTGCTTTAGGTCAGATAAAGAATAGATTTTATATGTTTATACAGTAAATTAAAAGAAAATTTTAAGACTACTTGGAAGTGAATATCTATATATTCAAATATAAATAATTGTTCAAATATTATCTGTGTATGTGGACTTTTGGTAGGAGAGGATTGGGATGACTGGGTACAGTTTCTACCTCAGGGCCCTGTTCCCAAGGCACAGGGTTTCAAGTGGTCTTCAGCAGCTTTCATCTCCAAGAAGCTTGTGGTCTTGTGAGACAGAACCCATAGCCCTTCACACATAGGATAGCAGGGCTGATGCATGTGTCGGGGGACAGGGTAGAAACGGCATCATTTCCTTGAGGAAGGGCACTGTTCCTGTGCATACCACAATTGATGCTCTTCGACCCCTTCCTTCTCCCTCACTGGGAATCCCACTTAAATCCAAAAATGTTAGTGCCACTATCTAGTTATCGTACTTCTGTAACCTTGGTGGCCCCCAAATAAGTAAATTCTATGAGGTTTGGTATCAAGTTTGTATTGACTGCTACATAATTGTCCAGTTTCACAAAGAATCTAAAGTAGTTTCTGAGTACTCTTAAAAATCATTAATAAATAAAAAAATTTTACCCTTTCCTGTACAGTTTCTTTGGTAGATCCCATACTCAGTATTTCCTGTTATTGAAATACTATATTTTGTTATAGTTGTCACAAGCAGTGAATCAATACCAAGAGAGTATTATAGACTAAAATTCATCCTTTTTGATGGTTTCCTCATATTTAATTTCATTTTTAATGTTTCTCTGGAACATTTGCATGCCACATTCCTTGTAGTCTCTGTCTCTTTCAACATTTTTTGGTGTTAATAGGTTCTTAGACTTTCTCTTTTAATCATCTTGGTAGTTTTGAGGGATATGAGATAGGATATAATGGAATGGCCTGGTATTGGGAGTTTATCTGATGATGATACTGGAATTGGAGGTATGTGTGGGCTTTAGGGAGGAAAATCACAGAAATGAAATGTTACTGCATCATAGTAAGGCTCACATACTATCAGTATCGCCAATTACTGCTCATATCAGCTGTGAACACCCATCAAGTTTGCATTTGTTGGACGTCTTCACTATCAAAATACACTTTTCCATTTGTTTGTAGTCTCAGAAAGGAAATCAGTATGCAGAGCTCAGAGGCAAAGTCACATTTCGGGAAGCCGAAACCCCATATTTCTTAAATATTCTTTCCAAGCAGTGTTTATACCCTACCACCATAAGTGTGGAGTATCTGCTTAAAATATTTGAAATTATTCTGCATAAAGGGTCTATCTATTCTTCCCCTTTTAAAATGTATGTATGTATGTATGTATGTATGCATGTATGTATGTACATATGTATTTATTTATTTATGTCAGGGGACTCATGGAAATTCATTTTATACTTTGAGCTACAGACTATCACTACTGTGTTTATTGTCTTGCTCAGTCAATTATAGATAGGCATTACCGTTTAAACTACTGATCTACATTTAAAAGTTCCTCACATAGAGCCAGAAGTATAGTCAATGTTCAGTAAATGATGAATTAGAGTGATCTACTATGTAGAAATAGACTCATAGACAATTTATTAATTAGAAAAGAAAAACCTAACCTGTTAAGATGCATTTGATTTTTTAAATTTCTTTTTTTATTTTAGCAATGTTTTTATTTTATTAATTTCAACAATAAAGAAATAGTAATGAGAGTATTTCAGAACACGTCAGTAGGACAGCCACGACAATCAAAATGATGCATATTGTTGTCTTTATACTAGTTGTTGAAAGGACAAGATGCAGACATAAGCTTTATTTTTTTTTGAATTTAATATTTTTATTCTTTAAATTTAACAATGGTTATATTACATATTTTCATCATCAGATCAGTTTAGATTAATACATATAGGTATATGAGATCGATCAAACAATTAAACATTAACACTTTTAAATCAACATTACTTTTTTTTGAAAGTTGACATATTGCATATTGTCCTCACAATCGTTCTACAGAGTACAGTGTGTGGGCATGACCAACCTGCCTATTGATGTTTCTTAGAAAAAAAAAGGAAACGAATATACTAAACAGTTAGATGTATAGTCCAATATTCCATAATAGTAGTGGGTTATCAGCAGAACTGGCAATGTTGGAAGCTATTGATTTGAGCCTTTTACAATTCAATATACTAATTTGGCTTTACCTTTTACGCCTTGTTAAATTTTTCTGCTGGATGGTTAAGGCCAAGTTAAAGTAAGACCTGTATAACAAGACATGTAACTTTCGTATCCTCCAAGGTCAGTCAAATCCCTTCAGGATTTACTTTGAAACCATGTACAGTGTTTTGTAGAACTTTTGCCAGTGTCAGGCATCTGGTCAAGCCTTTGCTTGACCAGTTTGCTCTCTGTGAAAGCCTGAGAGAATGTTTTCTCTTCAGATAACTCTCCATAGGTATGCTTTACATCATCAATCCCTTACCTCGGTGGCCCCATAATCTCCTTGAACAGAAAATTTGGGACACCAGTGAGTTATAAGATGTTACAGTACAGATTCTCTTATGCCCTGAGTCCTCACCGATCTTGAAGGGCTAAGGCCAAAATATTGACTATCCCTGTAGCCCTTATTTTTCTCTAATTTTTTGGTCTGCCTACTTAAGTTGTTAACTCTCAGGAGGAGAAGCTTAGTGATACTATTACTCTATAATGTAGGTACTTGAGCTTAACATTATGAATATCAAACACCTTATATTTGACATGGAACTGGTATTTATAACCAATCATCAATATTCTAATATATCCCTATAGAGTGTGACAAATACAAAACAAAATGAAACAAAACAAACATGTTACACATTTTTACATAGACATTTAGAAATTTAACCATATACAAAATGGAGCAAGATAATCCTAAGGCATTTTTCTTTGTTTCATATTCTCTTTTATTAGGTCCTTTAAAAACAAACATTTATTTGAGGAAGAGTTTAGCAATAATTGATATGACATTAGAAGCCACACATCCAAAAAAATCAGAATAACAGGCATTCCAAGTATGGTTTTAGTATTTCATATTTATATCCTCAGTGTCAAAAACCTGTTGGATATTCTTAGGATCATTGTCTATTTCATCCTGTGGATATATAAGTAGGTGGTTTTGCACCTGCCATGTTTCATAACTTTTCTGTTTGCTGTCTCTTCATTGTTTAATTCTTAAGTTATTGATTTCCATTTAGCTGTGTTATGCCTGTTTTATTTCTTCTTTTGAGTTCTTACACTAGGGAGACTATATAATACTTACACATGTTGGTCTGGTTTATTTCACTTATGAGTATATGTTTAGGATACATCTACTTATATATGAAGTTTTTGAGTTTATCATTCTTTATAGCTGAATAATATTGCAGTGTATAAAAACACCATATCTTTTCAACCATTCTTCAGGTGATGGGCATTTTGGTTGTTTCCAAGATTTGGCTATCACAGTTGTGCTGCTATAAACATAGGAGCACAGACATCACAATGATATCATGTTTTCCGTTCTTCTGGGAAAATTCCCAGTAGGGGATAGCTGAATTGAATGGGATTTCCAGTCCTACTTTTTTTTTTTTTAACTTGTCTCCACACTGATTTTCATAATGGTTGTACCAGTCTACATCCCCACTAGTAGTGGAGAAGTGTTGCTTTTTCCCCACAGCCTCTCCAACATTTGTTGTTGGTTGATTTATTTATGATAGCTATTCTTTCTGGAGTGAGATGATATCTAAGTGTTGTTATAATTTGCATTTCACAGATGATTAGTAATGTGGGACATTTCTTTATGTATTTGTAAGCATCTAGTTTTTCTTCCTGTGTTCATCTCATATGCCCATTTGTGGATTGGGTCTTTGAAGTTTGGGACATGATTGGAATGCCTGGCATTCTGGTCTTTTAAATATGTGCTGCTTCTAATTTGATTTCAATTATTGCAATATTCTCTCAAGTAAATGTTTATTTAAAAAAACAAAAAAAAAAGGTTAATAGAATAAGAGATCAGGAAAAATGCTATAGGCTTGACCTGCTACAATTTTTTACATGCTTAGATTTCTAAACTGCTGTGTAAAAAATGTTTAACTGTAGGAATTAATTAAATTCTGTAGGAATTTGTTAGAATATCTATGATGGATCAAAAGTATCGGTTCTATGTTAAGTCTAAGGAGTTTGACGTTGAGAAACACAGTGATGTTAAGCTTGATTACCTATGTTATAGAGTAATATTATCACTAAACTTCTCTTCTGGAGGGTTAACAACTTAAGGTGGCAGACCAAAAAATTAGAGAAAAAGAACAGCTACAAGGATAGCCAATATTTTGGCTCTAGCCCTTCAAGGTCAGTGAGGATTCAGGACATAAAAGAACCTGTGCTATAACTTCCTATAACTCAGTGGAGTCCGAAATTTTCTGTTCAAAATAATTATGGGGCCACAGAGGAAATGAATTGATGATGTATAGTGTGCCTAAGGAGAGTGACCTAGAGAGAGAACAATTTTTCAAGCAATGGCCATGACTCATCCAGATGGCTAACACTAATAAAAGTTTTACAAAATGCTGGACATGGTTTCAAGGTAAATCTTGAGGGGATCTGACTGACCTTGTCAGATATGAAAGTTACATGTTTTGTTATATAGGTCTTGCTTTAACTTGGTCTTAACTACCCAGCAGAAAAGTTTAACCACGAGACACAAAAAGTAAAACTAGAATAGTATACTGAGCTGTAAATGGCTCAAGTCACATAGCTTCCAACATTGTAGTTCTGCTGATAACCTACTACTATTATGGAATATTGGACTATGCATACAACTAGTTTCTGTTAGTTCAAGTGAAAGAAATATTTGTAACAACAGTGTTTAGAAAATTTATCATGTCTGTATCTTGTACTCTGAACAACGGTGTGCATTGTTTTATATATTGGGGCTGTCCCACTAACGTGTTTTGAAACTGTCTCATTGTTATTTCTTATTAAAAGTAATAAAAGAATAACATAAGAAAAGAAGCTAGACTACCAACGTCCACCTGCAGAACTCGGGAAGACAGGACACTATGAGCTGCTCAGCTCATTTGGGGCCAGTGTGAAAGTATGAGAAAAGAACCAGAAAAGAGCAGATGATACTTTAGGAGCCTAAAGAACACGGGTCCTGAAGGTGCAGCCACCCCTTCCAGATGACTTAATCCTGAACAGGCCCTTAGCATGTCAGAATTTCGTCTTATGCCTGCATCATTTTCATCCAGATCTGTACCCTTTAAGACTCAAAACTAAGACTTGAGGAGAGATGGGGAGCACGATCGCTGTTAGAAAAGTTTCCTCAGCATAGCTGCCCTGCACTAAAGGGCCCTGGCTCCTCTCGAGTCCCTGGTGACATTTATATTTTATATATATTAGGGAATATAGCAAGAGGCCTGAGCTGGAGAGGGCTACTTTGGCCAACTTGGCCTCCTCCCTTACCACTTTGGCTTCTGGCTTCTCCTCCTTGGTCTTCTCCTCTTCTGTTACCTCTATCTTCTCTTCTGGATCTTTATCTTTCTCATCTTCTGTTTTTACTTTTTTTTTTGTCTTTCTTGAAATTGGGAGAGTTCTTTCAGCCACTTCACCTTCCTCATCTATCTAAGTTGGAGAACTCTTCCTCACAGGTAATTTCCTTGTCAGAAGAACAGATTAAGTTATGCTTGTCCTGACGTACTTTCTTCATCTTCATCACCACTTTCCTCAGGAATGGCATCCTCAGGAATTGCCTGCATTTGGACTCCAGGGGCATGGGCAGCATTCTCTGGTTCTCAAAGAGCCACTGTTTGATCTCCCCCAGGTACTCATTAGTGTTCTGGTTAGTCCTATTGGAAGGACAGATGTGAAGCTTGAAATCTCGTCCAAAGTGTTTGAAGAAGTCATTGTATGGAAGTTCATTTAGGATTTCTGTGTCTAGGGCCACACTTGTTTTGTGTATCCAGCACTGGGCAACGTTACGAATGATACAATCACCACCTCCCAGCACCAGCATGGGCAGGTTGAAGCTTTTGACAAATTCCACACACTTGACTTAATGGTTAGATTGGAGTAACCCAGCCAATCCCCAGAGAGGTAGTCTGAACCATACTGTATGACCACGGCACTAAGCTGGAGCATCTCCATTACTGTAGTCATGACCTGCTTGAAAATGGCTGCATAAGATTTGTCATCAATTCCATCTTGGAGTGGATAGTTAAGAGCATAATACTTGCCTTTGCTAGTCTCAGTATACCATAGGTCCCCTGTCCCTGGGAAGTACTCTCTATATTTATGAAAGGATACAGTCATGATCAGGTCTGTGGTATATAAGACCCCTTCCATGTCATTGCTGTGGTGAATAACAATTTCAATATACAACACTCTCAGGTGATACTTTAGCAGTTGCAGGATGACTACGACGATATGATTGACATATGTCTTAGTTCCTCTTCTCTCATTGCTGGGACAAATACCCAACACTCAAAATGAAGGAAGAAAGGTTTGTTTAGCTCACAGTTACTGGAGGTTTCAGTCCATACACAGCTGGATCCAAGCCTGAGGGGCACAGGGTAGAGGGCAGCACTTCATGGTGGCAGAACAGAAACAGTGACAGAGGCAATAGAACAACCAGGGAGCAGAGAGCAACAGCTTTAGTCTGTCTCTCTGTCTCTATATTACATTCAGGCTCTCCGCCTCAGGCTATCCACCTTAGGCTATACCCATAATCTCAGAAGTACTTAAAATGCATAATCCCAGAGACTCATGAGTCAAGTCTCAATTTATAGAAGTCCCTCCCGATGACTGCATGAGGCTTTGGGGAGACAACTAAACATAAACCATAACAACATAACAGAAGCCAGATACCTGGGACTTCTTTGGATGGTGCAGGCCCCCAGCCCAATTCACAGCGATGCCCATCTGCTGCTTATTAAGTTTAACAGCTCTTGCTACACAGCAACCAGTGGAAAACCGACAGAACTCAAACAGGCCATCAAATACCAGCGAGTTCTCACCAATGCTGAATCTCTGCATCTGCTTACTGTACTCTGACATGTTATCTGAATTGATAGAGAGCAAGAACTTAATGCAGTCATTGCTGTGGTACTTGGTCATCTCCTCAGCATTGGCCTTGAGAGGGTGATACATTTCCATCTTTCAGTAGAGGCCGTAGTTGAGCAGCAGATTGTGAGTCATGTGGATTCGGTGAGGCTTCATTGAATGGTCTTGTCTATAATAGTAACTCTCAACATCCATGTCATAAGAGTAACAGTTCCAGGATGACCAAGATGCCCTGGTGCCCTGAGTTGTGCCATCTTGCTGCCTCCAGTCCCTCCTACCAGTCTGTCCCAGGCATCTTTTCTCAAATGGGAAAAAATTATTTATAGACCATATTCTTTGTGTGTGTGTGTGTGTGTGTGTGTGTGTGTGTGTGTATGTGTGTGTGTGTGTGTGTGTGTGTGTGTGTGTGTGTGTTACCAGGGATTGAACTGAGGACCCTGGGCTTGCCAGGCTAGTGCTTATTCTACTGAGCTATCTCTACAGGCTTGTGGACCACATTCTTTGGCAATTCAAACTGAAAGTGCCTTTGAGTCTCCTGAGATATGCATAGGTATGGATAAGTACACACTTGCAAGTTATGAAACTAACTTTTCTGAATACAAGACTAACACTAGGATAATTATTGTTATATTTTAGTCATCAACATACTAATATCTGGGCATTTTTATGAATTATCAACAGAAGACAGTTTTCCTATTCTCAGTGCTTTATTTGTATGTAGTATTTTAATGAGTACGACATACAGTAACGTGCATTGCTTCACTTTCTTCTGAAACCACTTTAAGAAACAGGAATTGGCACCTTCTCTACATAATAGGGAAAGGAGGGGTTAGAGCAGTAACATCACACATTGCAGCTCCACAAGTGTGAGGGTCAATTCCAGGCACAGCCCTGAGTCTCTGAAGATGCAGCCTGTGTTCTCTGCTAGTCTCCACTAGATGCCCTGATGGAACCTTTAGGTTAACCACGACTGCCTTGCAGTGGCAGTCTGAAGCAGCTCACTAGTACCTGCGAAGTCAGGCAACAGTTTACAGGACAGCTCTGTGTGCTGAAGCCAACTCTGCTTTCCAGGATGTGACCTCCACTCCCAGGCTCTGAGGTTGTGTCCTAACTGAGACAGAGACTTTTGCCTCAGAATAAGGCTTTTTAAGGTGTCTTTTTTGCCAGAAGAGTTTGCTGAGATGTTTTTCTCTCTTCACTGTTATGCCCTGGAGAAACAAGAAGGACAGGCAGCTATCACTGCACAAGAAGGTAGCCTGCATCATGCAGGAATATTGTTTCTGTCATGAGAAATAACTGGATTGGCTGTCATCTTTTCTGCTATGGTACCTCTCTCTAAGAAGTCAAGTCCTATAGGTGTAATGTCTTGATTTCAGCCATAGCGCTGGATGTATTTAAAGTTGGCACCTCTTAGAAGATCTTTCTTTCTTAAATATGTAAAAATAATTCTCCCAGGGAATCTACCTTCTTCTTCCTTTCCTTCAGTGGGCATTTGTAGGGGCTTCAGAAATCCAAAGAGAGACAAGCCCACTGCACTCAAATAATAAAGTCTTGTCATCACTTTAGTGCTATTTAAATGAATTGGATAAAAGATTTACTAACTTACATGGATGTAATGTGAGTTGTGTATGAATGAAATGAGTATTAAAGCACTACAACAGGGAACAGAGTATAAAGTACCATGAAGAAAGATGTTGACATCAACAAAATGAAACTGTTTCAGAATTTATATTAACTGGATGATCTGAGTATTAATTAGACAATCGCTATTAATTAGATAATTTGTTTCTGCTTCAAAATCCTGTGAACTAGAAATGAATTTGCAACAGGTATGTGTGTGTGTATGTGTAGTATGTAAGAGAGAGAGACAGAGAGGGAGAGAGACAGAGAGACAGACAGAGAGACAGAGAAAGAGAGACAGAGATGAGAGAGAGATGAGAGACAGAGAGAGACAGAGATGAGAGAGATGGGGAGGGAGACTGGGAATCGTGCCAAAATGAGGGCCCTGGGAAAACTGAAGTCCTCAGTTTATCTGGAGAATCGGTCCAAGCATGTTAGCAGAAGCTATAATAAGTAGTGCCAGTAAGCTGTGCTAGGGATTACCTAAGGCAGGTACCTGCAAGTCTAGAATATCTTATCCTGTCTACTCTCAAAGGAGAATAATTTTCTGTGACTTCCAAGAAATTCTGCCCTAGCCAATCCCTAGTTACAAGAACATGTTGTTTTCATGGATTATTACAGACTGGGAAGAACACCATTTTTAGGTTTAGACTACAAAAATATGTTTTACCACTATTTATTCAACATTGTTGATATTGGCTGACAAAGTGATGTTAGTATTTTCCAGGACTAAGACTCCAATGTTCTCAAGCTTCTCTCTAGAACCCAAATTAAAGAGAGTAAAAAAAAAGTAGATAAGACTTTGTACCTAAGTTCTTTCCATTTTTGAAGAAAAATGTATTTTATTGAGTTTTTCTTTGTTAATCCTACACACACCTTTCTAGGATATTAGTTCTGATAAAGTAGAGAAGATGCCAGCACATACTGTTGTGTCCCTAATGTTTTAACACTGTGTGGGACACAGTCGCTCCTGACTGAATATCTAGGAATATGCAAATGAAGTAAGAAGTAGTTCTGTTAATTCTTATGAAAATCATTTCAAGTTATGAAGGTAAATAACTATGGCTGAACATATTGAGATGAAAGATGGAGAGAAAAAGCTCCGCTCTGCTGACTGGCTGCTTCCAATCCTCAGGTTCTACATGGCTCTGGCAACTGCAAGTGGTGACAGCGGCCTCAGCCAGCAGGTGGCCTGATGATTTCATCGTTTGGCAGCCACTGAAATAGACAAGAAAGCAGCCCTTGATGAAGACTAAGTTGCCCTTTGATAATTTTTATTTTAATAGAGCCAGCCTTGTAGAAGGTATCCTATTATTTTTCATTGGATTAAACAATTGATCAGCGATGCTGTTCTTAATATAGCCTAGTGTAATCAATAAGGAGAGATGATACTGTTTTTGTATATGCCAACTCATTCAGGAAGATTCATAGAAGTGACGTATTACAGTAATATCAATGCTGTGGGGATAAATTGATTCATCAGCATCTATGGGTAAATGGGGCTCTTTATCTTCCTCTAGGCAGTCTTTGCAAGTCATTATATATATTATTCATATTTAGATGAATTGACTAACTTTCCTGAAATTCAATGTAAAAAAGTTGTGATGTTCAGACTCAGTTTACTGGTAATGAATTTTTTAAAGTTTCAGAAGTTATTGATAAATGATATAATTTATCTATGAAAGAAAACTACCTTTAATGTCTAATGCATATCAAATGTGCTCTCTATGAGTAAATATGCAAGGGATAATATGCAGGAAAGAAAAGAGAAAGCCCTGAGTGGTAAAGGAAATTGTTAATCAGTTGAATAGTCTTGTATGATACTTTATATTACAATATAAATCTATATCATTCTTTTAATTTTATTTTTAAAAAGTTTCTTAAAAAATTTCTTAAATATGTCTTAGGAGTTTGAATATTAGTACCAGTAAATAAAATAAGCCAACAGATTTCTGTTAGTATATAGATGCTTGTTGATATCAAGTTTTTTCTTATACTTTGGAGCTCTGGCATGTCTAAGACCTTTTACTTACCATCACAAAAGAGGAAATGATTGAGGTACTTCTCTGTCAATCACATTTTTGTCTAAATTTTCTAAGTTTTAAGAATTAAAGGGCCAGTCAAATAGCTCAGTAGATTAACACGCCTGCAAGCAGGCACAGGATCTAGGGATTCCAATACCCAGCCTGCTGTGCTGGCCCTGACCCTGGAGTGCACTGAGATGGCAATTGAGACTTGGCATGGTGGCATGCACCTGTAATCCCACTCCTTGGGAGGCTGTAAACATGTAAACAGGAGGATCACTATGAGTCCAATCTAGTACTGAGACCCGGAACACCCTGTAAGCCCTTCCCTGAAATTAAAAACAAAAGAGAATTAAAAAATAAGTAACGCCTGGGTGGGAGAGGAGGTTCAGTGGTCTAAAGTATCTGCTTAGGCAAGCTTAGGCAACCACAGGGACCACAGTTCAATCCTGACACCACATGTTGTGCCAGCTCCATGCCCAGGGTAGACTAAGCCGGCCATTTTATATATATATATATATATATATATATATATATATATATATATATATATTTAAATACATCTAAAATGCTGACTAATATAGATGACATAAAAACAAATTATGTAATGAATATAAAGAGCTTGTCTAAATACCTGTTGCATATTATGTCTGGATTAAAGTTGTAATAATAAATCATGTTAAATATATATATATAAAATCATGGTTTGGATCATTTCCTTTATACATAAAAGACATTTATAATGCAGATTACATATTGTATCCCTTTCTTACTCATTGATTAATGTGCAAATACCAATATATATATGCATAAATTTATATAACCTAGTTAATAATATATATGGTTAAATATACAATAAATATTTAAATTTAAAAATGTATTAGATTGGAAAAGATCTTGTTTTCATTTTTCGTTGGCTGTATGATGTTGGTCAAGTCAAGGCATTATCCCCTAGGGCATATTTTCTGAACTTTAAATAGGCCTAATGAAACCAGACACAGTGGCACATACCTGTAATTCCAGCACCCTGGAAGGCAGAGCCAACAGGATAGAAAGTTTGAGCCTGGCCTGTGCAATTTAACAACATGACATGACCCTGTTTCCAAATAAAATATAATGAAATAAACTAAAGTAATAAAACTAAAGGGATGAATATATAGCATAGCATGTCTGTCCTGGGTTCAATCCACAGTATCACAACACAAAATACATGTAAAATACTGACTAATATAGATGACATAAAAACAAATTATATAATGAATATAAAGTGCTTGTCTAAATACCTGTTGCATATTATATCTAGATTAGAGTTGTAATAATAAATCATGTTAATTATCAACATCTAGAAATTTCCATTTAGTTGTAGAGGTAGCAGATAAGTTCCCAAAACAATGCTTGATTAAGTGTTTAAAAGTGAAGAATGAATTTATTTCATTTAAGTGTTTTCATGGATGTTGTGATTTTTCTTAGTGTTGTCATTTAAATGTTATTTTTAAAAAAGTACAGGTCAAGAGGAGTTACATATATGAAAATATGGTATGAGGAAAGGGTTTCTCTAAAAGACACTTTAGGGAATACATACCATGGAGAAAGAGAGGTGGGTGGTAGAACATTCTCACTAATTGTGGTGATGTAAAAGGTCACATACACTAAGTGAATGTACCATCCAGGAAAATATTAGAATAAGAATTGGTGCCAGAATCACTGGTTGCAGAAACAGGAGGAGAAGCTTTCGAGGCCAAGTGTGAAGACATATCATCTCCTGGGTCAGGGTTACCAGGGCACGGCACTTGCGACTCCCACTACATCGATAGCTGGCGTTGGCGGCTGTACTTAGTCTGCTGTGTGTTTGTGGCCTGGAAGCAGACAGGCTCTTCTCCAGTGATTCTCAGCTGGTTGGCAAGGCATTCAGCCTTCAGTTGTAGAAACTGACTATTGCATTTGTCAAGTCACCAAAATGGACCAGTTTTAAAAAATACAGTCATAAAGTCCAATTTTTAGACACAAAGCTTATCTATGGGGAAAGATGACCAGAGAAACAAGAATACCAAAGAGGCCAATATGGAGATACTGCAATAAAGGTGGAATGTATTTTTGATAAGTGCTGGGACTTTCTCTGGAGTACCTGAGGAGTATGGAGGGAGATTTCTTGGACTTGTTCTTGTGAGGCTGAGCCTTTAGGCTTCTTGCCAGTGATGCTCACTGTGAGTGTTGAGGCCAGAAGCAGAAAGCAATTGCAGAACAACAGAAAGCATTTGATTGGCAGCAAGAACATTTCCAGGTAATCTGATACATAAAGTTCACTAATTCAAACAGAGAAGGAGTTCCATAAAGTTTCTACTTTTATCTATAAAAACAGAAGAGAGCAGCAGTCTGGTCATCGATCACCTGTGTCAGAGCTTTCCTATGTCTGTAGATAATCTGCCTTCTAACTATAGGGAGTTTCCTTTGAGTGACAAAAGAGATCCATGAAAAAGACTGTGAATTAGGCTTTAATGTCACTATATCTTCTATTGTATTCTAAATTATCAATTTATAAGTTTCCCTTATATCTAAGGAAATGTATACAAAAATAAATGTTTTGGATAATACACTTGTCACGAAGTCAGTGTTTTGAGATAGTAGTTAATTGTATTCAGGACAGATGACTATAAATAAATATTTTACACACATGGCTTATTGTCAGAGTCACTACTTTACTCTGTCACTGATATAGGCATTAATATTTAACAGTGCACTCATATATGAAGAAATTTAATTATACAATTCCTAAAGTTTTCTTAAGGTACTCATTTTAATATGTACAGAAAATATACAACATTTTAATTGATTATCAGCTATTTGTTGTGATTTACTTAGCCTAATATTAAGCAAAAATACTATATTGTAGAGAAATGTAAGCATGCATAGCACATGCTGATGAAAAGACAGTGCATGATTTATTGCTACAGGAATTAAAAGAAATGCATGATTAATGCTTGATTTAAAGAGATAGTTCCTTAACGATATCATTTCACATATGCATATACAAGAGCAACTGGTATAGTGAAGTTATCAAGCATCAGAGAATGGGAGACCTGCTAAACCACACACATCTGTACCTATAAAATATAGGACACCTACTCTTCAGAAACTTCAAGTGGACATCTGAATGTAAAACTATGTGTGCAATTAAAAGCACGTATACCCTCCAGAAGAGAAGCTTAGTGCTATTATAACTCAGTAACATATGTACTTGAGCTTAACATCACTGTCTTTCTGAATAGCAAGTGCCTTAGACTTAATATGGAACTGGTATTTTCCATCAATCACTGATATTCTAGTAAATCCCTATAGAATGTGATAAAAAATAAAGTTAGACATTTTTATACATAAATTTAGAAATGTAAGCTTATACAAAATTGTGGCAAGTCAGTCCTATGGCATTTTTACGTGTATTTCATTCTGTTTTATTACCCTTTTTGTTTTCTTTTAAGACAAACATTTACTTGAGAGACAGCACAGCAACAATTGAAATAACATTAGAAGCAGCACACATTTAAAAGATCAGAATGATGGCATTCCAAGCATGGTTTTTAGTATTACACATTGTTATCCTCAGTGTCAAAAACCTGTTGGAGATTCGTAGCACCACTGTCTAATTCATCCTGTGTATATAAGTGCATGGTTTTGCCCCTTCCAGGTTTGCTAACTTTTCTGCTTGTTGTTTCTGCATTGTTTAATCTTTAAGTTCTTTTTTTTTTTTTTTGTCTTTTTGAGACAGGGTCTCTCTGTGCCGTTGAGGCTGGTCCTGAGCTCACTTTTGTAGCCCAGGCTGGTCTCGAACTCGCACCAATCCTCCTGCCTCAGCCTCCCAAGTGCTGGGATTACAGGCGTGAGCCACCACGCCCGGCTAATCTTTAAGTTCTTGATTTCCATTCAGCTGTGTTATACTTTTCCATTTTTATTTCTTCTTTTGAGTTGTTATACTAGGGAGGCTGTACAATATTTACACATGTGGGTCTGGTTTATTTCACTTATGAAAGATACATCCACTTATATATAAAGTCTTCTGATTTATCATTATTTATAGCTGAGTAATCTTCCATTGTATAAAAACACCACATCTTAATCAACCATTCTTCAGATAATGTGTAGACCAAACAATTAGAGGAAAAGAAGGGCTACAGGGATAGCCAATATTTTGGCCCTAGCTTTTCAAGGTCAGTGAAGGACATAAAAGAACCTGTACTATAACATCCTATAATTCAGTGGTGTCTCAAATTTTCTGTTCAAGCAGATTATTGGGCTACAAAGGAAAGAGATCAATGATGTATAGTGTGCCGAGGGAGAGTTATCCAGAGAAAAATTTTTCTTAGGCTCTCACAGAAAGCAAACTGGTCAAGCAATGGCTGTGACTCATAGAGATGGCTGACACTGTCAAAAGTTCTACAAAACATTGCACATGGTTTCTGGCTAAATCCAAAGGGGATTTGACTGACATTATCAGATAAAAAAGTTACATGGTTTGTTATACTGGTCTTGCTTTAACTTGTCCTTAACCATCCAGCAGAAAAGTTTAACCACGAAGCATAAAAAGTAAAGCCAGATTAGCATGCTGAGCTGTAAAAGGCTTGAATCAACAGCTTGCAACATTGCAAGTTCTGCTGATAACCCACTACTATTATGGTTTATTGAACTATACATACAACTATTTCATCTTTGTTCAATGAGAAGAAATATTTGTACTAACAGTGTTTAGAAAAGTTATCATGTTTGTATTTTTACTCTGAAGAACCACTCTGAAGACAACAACATGCATTGTACTAATTATTGTGCCAGTTCTACAAATGTGTTTTGAAACTATCTCACTGATATTTCTTATTAAAAGTAATAATAAATAAAAGCATGTTTACATTGCACTATTACAGACATAAACACAAATGCAATTCTTGCATTTAAACCTTCTACATTTATTACACTGAGCAACTGAGCCTGTAAGCGGACAATGGACAAACCATGTATAAAACGGCAACTTTGACACACAACTTGCAGGAATTTGCGAAGGATACTAATCACTCATCCACTATGAGCAGCCTTGGAAGACCATCTGCTCTAAGCCATTTTTAGAGGCAGATAGGTTGCTATTTCTAATGATGATGCAGGAAGCTAAATAATAATTTTTTATCACCATCAACTCAAAATGTTCAGCACTTGATTGATAATTGATTTCTTCATTTCTTTTTTGGCCCCATAACAAACTAGAAGCCCACTGAAAGCCATCTATATTATTGCTACCCTTAACTAAGTTCATAAGAGGTTTTGTTTCTGTGTAGCCTTCTGCAGCTTCCCTTTGCCAATAGCTACTCCTCAGGACATAACTGAAGACTTCGATTTTTTCTAGCCGAAGCTTTCCTACTCCTCCGCCTCACAGTCTTTGGCAGCAGTGGCAAGGGACTCCTTTGCCATGGCAGGTGAGCCCCAGACAGCCTTTGCTTTTCTCATTTGGTTCGTCTTGGTTGCTTCTGCAGCACATTCACACATTCGGGCAAACTAGACAGCGTGTGTGTAAGTGCTGTGGGGTGCAAATTAAACAGATATCTACTCCACTCAGTGCTTCTTTTATTTGCAAACCCTGCATCTAATTTAGAAGTTACACCTACATTGTTTGTTCATTTATTTATTTATTTATTTATTTATTTATTTATTTATTTATTTAGGATCTCGCTATGTAACTCAGGCTGGCCTTGAGTTCACTTTGTAACTCAGTCTGATCTCTAACTTGCAACAGTTCTCCTGCCTCAGCACCTCAAATGCTGAGATAACAGATTTATGTCAACACACTTGGCATATATACACATTTATATAGAATTTATTCATCTAGTTATATACACTTTATTATAGGTTTCACACATATTATAGTGACATTGAATACCATACAGGGCCTTATCCTGTCAAAGTAAACCTACACCTTTTACCTGGATATTCAGTTAGCATTTTGCAAGGTCCTGCACACACACAAGCACACATGCAAATTCTCCAGTTTCCTCTTTCATGCTCAGTCTCAGCCACATACCCCAGCTCTCTTTCTCTCACCAGACACTCAGTGCTTTCCAGAACATAGATTTCAATGAGGCCCCTGCCCAGTGGGCTTATAGCCTAATTAGACAGGGGCAGTTGACCAACATATGCCCACGGACTCCAGTTGGCCTCTTAGTTATTCTCTAATTAACACGGAGCAGCGGGACCACAGCCCCACTGAGCTTGGCGAGCAGGAGAACGTCTGTGTACACGGTGAACTCTGTGGGAAACCAGACGTTGTTTCCACGGGGCTTTTCCGCAAGCATCGTCTTGCTCCCTCTTGTCTCCATAATTAATATTCCCAGGCATAGCTGGCTGAGACTGTATTTGGCTGAACAAGCAGATCCTCACACAGCGGAACTGTTTGCTTTGGCTGTCTTGAGGCCCAGGGTATGGTAGCTTGGCGGTGGGCCACGCAACTCTGTGCATGAGCCCTGCAGCAAGCCAAGCCACAGCGTTGACCCCTCTGCAGGGAGACTGCACCTGCTGAGCCAGGTTGCCAGGCTCTGGGGGGCTCCTGTTGGTCATTCCCACTGCACTTTCTTGCTTTCTTCTCTCCTCTTCTCTTCTCTTCTCTTCTCTTCTCTTCTCTTCTCTTCTCTTCTCTTCTCTTCTCTTCTCTTCTCTTCTCTTCTCT
>PVJA010029543.1:0-21229 GCA_004027025.1 Myocastor coypus
AAAAAAAAAAGACAAAATAAATAAATAAATAATAAAAATGTGACTTTGAATAAATGTAAATATGATGATACCACAATCATCCCTATCTTAGTTGTGAACATAGCTCAATTAAATCACAAAATGCATAAACAACCAGCACACACACCCACGCACACAAACAAAGAAAAATGCACACTGGTTTTTCATTACTTAAACAAATCATTATCTAAAATCATTTAAATATTTAGAGCTGACTTGCAATCGAAACAAACCCTTACCTCCTTCTAATTATCTCTGTGTGACCTCCAAAATGGTTCAGGTGAAATACAACTCTTAATCTGTTACATGTAGAATCTGTTAAATGTAGAATTTGTGTCTGCTGTAATTAAAGAATGAATTATAAAGGACAAAGGAGACTAAAATGAGGAAATGTTTATTGAGAAATAGCTCCTAGGAATACTATGGGTCCTGGTAATGGGTTATCCCCAAGGCCCTTTAGCAAGTGCAATTTAGACAGCGAAGTTATAATGCGACTAAAACATAGGTCAAACTATAGTCAACTTATAGCATTTTAAGTATAGCTGTTCAGATAGTACTGGTCCAATAAGAACGTGAATTATGCAGCAAAGTTACTTAAAAATCATAAAGTCAATTTTAGCAAGGGATGATGCTTGATGTTCTGGTTATTCATTTGGGTGACTGATGCCTTGCTTGACTTCTCGACAAGGTGATGCTAATTATAGCATACTTTTAATTTTTCATTTGCCACTTATGGAGGCATGTAGGTCTCACCATTGCATCTTTATTTTGATGCTTGGTTCTATTGAGTCGTATCTTTATGTATAATTCTGATTTCTTATTTTGTTGAGATCCCAGCTTCTCTCTGATTTTATATTGTTCTTTATTTAAATTAGCTGCCTATAATACTACCCTTAGCTTTTACTTAGACTTATAAGGACATGTTATGTCATAGGAACTTCGAAGAAAATTTGAGTAAAAGAAACAGATAAAGACTGACATAGCAAAAGGAGACCATGCCAAGTTGACTCTTCACATTTTCTTTGAATTATCTAGGTATCCACAGAAAGTATTCATTGTGTCAGAGATGAGAGTCTTTGTGGCTTCCTGCATGATAGAAACTGAGAATTGAGAGCTTCTTCTATCATTTCACTGTGCATTTTGTAGTTATAGAGGAAAGTATCCTCCTGCTGAATCAGTGCATTTAAATACATTCAACTCCCAACAGTGTTAAGTGTAGTAGATCCTTGTAACCTGTTCTTTCTTTGCCAAATTTTAATTACGCACAACTCGTCTCAATAAAACAAACATTTTTTTCTGCATTAGATAGCCAGAGTGATACTGATTGCCTAGAGACTACGATGCATTCAGCAAAGAAATATTTGTTTGTTAAAAAAAGAAAGCCAGCAGACGGTCCCGGGTCCCTGGTCCTCAGCACGCCAGGCCAGCGCGCCCACCAGGTAAGGTTGCTCGGCCCCTCTGATTCTCTTTTGCATTCCTGTGCCTCACTTCCTGTTCAAGACCCTGGTCCACAGTCCCCAGCCCACCAGGCCTGCACACCCGTCAGTTCAGGATCCTTGCCATCCCTTCCCCTTCCCCATTCCCTTTTTTTCTTTTTTTGAACCCCTCCTGCCCAATCTCCACTACCAAGCTATCATACATCTCATCTGGCAAACGATCTGGTCCACGAGCCTAGGAGGACTCCTCAATTCCAAAGCTCCACCTACAGACTAGACCCAAGGGGCTTCACAGCAGCCAGCAGTCCGGGCTCCAACACAAAGCCAGGAAATTCTATAGGGGAAACAACTTGGAGGCTCCAGAAAAAAGGCCCATAGACACAACATAAAGTCGCCAAAGTTCAGAACTCGATTCCATTCAAAATGATAAGAAAAAAGAGTAGGATGCAATCTCAGGGCCTGAGTCCAACCAAATGAAATACAGAAGATACTACCGTGGAAGAAAATGGGAATCATGCAGATGAACCCTCTGAATTGGTAGCATCTGAGGCAGACACACAAGTGCAGAAACATATAGAGCAACTGTGATCAGACATAATATCTGAAGTAAAAAAAAAAAAAAAAAAGAAATACATGAAGCAGAAAAATGGCTGGAGAAATATATAAAAGACATCAGAGCAGAAATAATATCTGAAGTTAACAAAGACATGTCTAAATCAATAGCATCCCAAGTAGGGGAACAACTACACAAAAGTAGAAAGGAGAACAGAACAGAAATAACCTCTGAATTACAGAGACAAAGGATAACCATAATGACAGACTTAAACACTATTAAAGAAGACATCGATAAAAAATGAGAGGAGAATAGAAAAATGATGGACTCCCTGATGGAGCAATATAGGAAAGAAATAGAACACATGAAACAGATTCAAAGAGATATTCAAGAAAATAAAATCTCGATCACAAGTTGGCAGAGCCGAATGAATGAAAATGAAGATAGAGTCTCAGATCTTGAAGACACACTTGCATCCAGTGAAAGAGTGAGTAAGGATCTTTTAAAAACAGCTAGAATACAGGAAAAAAATAATTCAACATCTGCAAGACGATGCAAAAATGAACAACGTGAGATTAATAGGAATCAATGAGAAAGAAGGAGTCAATACAAATGATATGAAAAGAATATGGGCAGAAGTAATATCAGAAAATATACCAAATATGAGAAAACAATAAGATATTCAGGTAACTGAAGCAAACAGAACCCCAAATAGCATTAATGCAACTAAAAACACACCAAGAAATATAATAGTGAAGATACCAGAAATCCAACAGAAGAATAATATACTAAAAGCTGCTAGAGAAAAGGAACAGATCACATTTAAAGGAAAACCCATCAGAATAAGATCGGATTTCTCTTCACAAACCACGAAGGCAAAAAGAGAATGGAGCAGAGCACGTCAAGTCCTCCATGAAAACAACTTTCAGCACAGACTACTATACAGGCAAAACTCTCCTTCAAGTATGAGGGAGAAGTGAAATATTTCTATGACAAGGAACAACTAAAGAATTTCATGACATAAAAGCCAACACTACACAATGTTCTAACAAATATTTTAGAGAGGGACCAAAATATCCCGAATTCAACAAATGAGAACAGAAAGAGCCCACCAAATAGAGTAACCAACTAAACACAAGAGGAAAAAGTGATCCACAGTAGTGAATAAGAGTCATGTCAATCATAAATCAATACATTTCAATTATAACCATCCAAGTAAGTGGACTCAGTTCTCCAATTAAAAGAAATGGACCTGCAGAGTGGATAAGGAAACAGAGCCCAACAATATGCTGTATACAAGAAACACATTTAACCCATAAAGAAACTCATAGGCTTAAAGTTAAAGGTTGGAAAACAATACTACATGCTACAGCACCTCAAAAAAAAGCAGGGGTATCAATCCTCTTTGCAGACAGTCTAAACTTCAAACCAAGCCTGATCAAACGAAATAGAGAAGGCCACTACATACTGGTTAGGGGAAAAATTCATGATGAAGAGGTAACACTCATAAATATGTATGCACCCAACATGGGAGCAGCAAGCTCTATAAAACAAACCTTAATGGACCTGAAAAATCTCATATCCAATACTACAATCTTAACAGGAGACCTCAACACTCCCTTATCTGAAAAAAATAGGTCAAGCAAACAAAAAATCAGCAAAGAAGTGGCAGAACTGAATTAGAACTTGAAACAACTGGCGTTAGCGGACATACACAGAGTGTTCCATCCAACAACCTCAAAATACACATTCTTCTCAGCTGCACATGGAATATTTTATAAAATAGATCACATAGTAGTCCCTAGATCATGCTTAAGTAGATGCAAGAAAACAGAAATTATCCCATGCATATTATCTGACCACAGTGCATCTAATTGGAAATAAATGATGAAAGAAACCATAGGATTCCTGGGCTGCATGGAAATTAAACAGCACTCTTCACAACAACCAGTGAGTTACAGATGAAGTTATACAGTTTCTATAATTTAATAAAAATTCCTACACAATCTACCATAACTTGTGGGATGCAATGAAAGCAGTTCTGAAAGGGAAATATATAGCTCTGAACTCACACGTTAAGAAAATAGAACGGGAACAAATGAACAATCTTACGCAACACTTAAACCAACTATAAACGGAAAAAGAAACGAAATCCAAAGCCCAAAGGCAGAAGGAAATTATAAAGATTAGAGCAGAAACCAATTCAATTGAGACAAATAAAACAATACAAAGAATTAATGAATCCAAAAGCGGGTTCTTTGAAACGTTAAATATGATTGATAAGCCCCTAGCTATCCTCATTAAAAAGAGGAAAGAAAGGACTCAAATTCAAGCAATAAGGAATGAAAAGGATGAAATTACTACAGACCCAGCAGAGATACAGAGAATCATAATTAGTTACATTGAGAATCTTTACTCTCACAGAATTGAAGTCAGAGATAAAATGGACAGATTCCCAGAAAAGTACAAATTACCAAAATTGAAAAAGAAGATACTAGAACTCTCAATTACCCAATAACAGCCAATGAAACACAAAATGTAATAAAAAGCGTACTTAGAAAGAAACGTCCCAGACCTGATGGATTCACCTCCGAATTCTACAGGAAATTGAAAGAAGACATAACCCCAATATGCCTCAGTCTCTTCAATGAAATTGAAAAAGAAGCAATCCTTCCAAAATCATTCCTAGAGGCAAGTATCACACTGATACCAAAACCAGAAAGAGATGTAACTAAAAAAGAAAACTATGGACCAATTTCTTTCATGAACATAGATGCAAAAATTCTCAATAAAATCCTACCAATAGAATACAACAAATCATCAGGAAGATTATGCACCACGAGCAGGTACGATTTATTCCAGGGATGCAAGGATGGTTCAATATACATAAATCTATAAATGCAATACACTATATCAATAGAGCCAAGAGCAAAAAAACACTTGATCATATCAATTGGTGCCGAAAAGGTCTTTGACAAAGTGCAACACTCGCTCATGTTCAAAGTCCTACCGAAAATTGGAAAAGAGGGCCTCTACCTCAACCTGATAAAAACCATCTACAACAGTCCAACAGCTAGCATAATTCTAAATGGAGAAAAACTGAAGGCTTTTAGTCTCAAATCTGGTACAAAACAAGGGTGCCCCCTATCGACACTTCTATTCTATATAGTTCTGGAGTCATTAGCTACAGCCATTAGACAAGAAAGAGAAATAAAATGAATAAGAATAGGTAAAGAAGAAATAAAACTTTCACTGTTTGCTGATGACATGATAATTTACTTAGAAGACCCAAAGAACTCCACCAAAAAGTTACAGGAATTTCTACACAAATTCAGTAGCGTAGCAGGTTACAAAGTCAACACACATAAGTCAATAGCATTTCTCTACACAGATAACAAGCACACTGAGCAAGAAATTAGAGAAACAGTACCTTTATAATAGCAGTGAAGAAAATGAAATACTTAGGAATCAACCTAACTAAGGAAGTAAAAGACCTTATCACTGAAAACTATAGTACTCTGAAAAAAGTGATCTTAGAAGATCTCAGAAAATGGAAAGATATTCCCTGCTCCTAGATAAGAAAAATCAACATTGTGAAGGTGGCCATACTACCTAAATTGTTGTACAGATTTAATGAAATTTCTATCCAAATATCATCAACATATCTCACAGATCTGGAAAAGTCATTCCTAAAATTTATGTGGAACCAAAAAAGACCCAGAATTGCAAAGACAATTCTCAGTAATACAGGTATGGCAGGAGGCATTACAATTCCAGACCTAAAGTTATACTACAAAGGTACAGTAATAAAATTAGCATGGTATTGTCAAAAGAATAGACCTGAAGATCAATGGAAGAGATTAGAGGATGCAGAAGCAAATACAAACACACTCAGCCACCTTATTCTTGAAAAACGGGCCAAACACGTTTACTGGAAGAAAGACAGCCTCTTTAACAAATGGTGCTGGAAAAATTGGCTCTCTACATGCCAAAAACTAAGCCTTGACCCTAGTCTATCACCATGCAGGAAAATAAAGTCAAAGTGGATTAAAGATCTAAATGTTAAAAGTGAAACAGTAAATATCCTGGAAGAGAAAGTGGGAGGAAATCTTGAAGACATCGCAGTAAGCAAAAAGTTTATGGACAGAAATCAAATTGCACGTTTACCACTTGAAAGCATCAACAAGTGGGAACTGCTCCATCTAAGAAGTTTCTGCATGTCAAAGGAAATCACTAACAGAGTGAAAACACAACCCACATATTTCAAAAAGATTTTAACTAACAAGTATTCAGACAAAGGTCTTCTGTCTAGAATCTATAAAGAACTAAAGATCTTTAGGTTTCCAAAATTTAAAGACCCAATGCAGAAATGGGCATCTGAGATGAACACACACTTCTCAGACAAAGAAATGCAGCAAGCCCACAAATACATGAAGAAGTGCTCCACACCGCTAGCCATTAGGGAAATGCAAAGCAAAACAACCCTTAGATACCATGTCACCCAAGAAAGAATGGTTATCTTAATGAACTCAACCAGCAACAAATGCTGGAGAGGCTGTGGGGAAAAAGGAAGCCTTCTCCACTGCTGGTGGGAATGCAGATTGTTGCAAGCATTATGGAAAGCAGCGTGGAGGATCGTTACAAAACTAGACTTGGAAGTTCTCTTCAATTCAGCTATCCCCTTCGTGGGAATATTCCCAGAAGAACTGAAAACATCATACCATAGCGCTATCTGTGCACCTATGTTTATAGCAGCCCAATTTGTAATAGCCAAATCTTGGACACAACCAAAATGCCCATCATTTGAAGAATGGTTGAAAAAATATGGTAGTTTTGTACAATGGAATATTACTCATCTATAAAGAGTGATAAGTTTGAAGACTTCATATATAAATGGATATATATTGAACATATACTCATTAGTGAAATAAACAAGACGTTATTGTGTAAATATCGTATAGTCTCACTAATATAAGAACTTTAAAGGGAAAATAAGAACTTAAGGCCATAACACACCTGAATGAGTTATGGATTAAACAATCAAGTGACAGGAAGCAGATAAAGGAGAAAACATATCAATAGCAAAACCATGCACTTATGTAAACAGCTACCGGTCTCAAGGACCTCCAAAAAGTTCATCATATTGATCATAGCACTATGTAACACGAAAAATATTCTTGGAATGCATGTCACTCTTGTCTTTTTTATGTATACTGCTCCTGGTTTAAACTCAGTTACGGTCATTCTCTCTCTCAAGAGTAGTACTTGAAAATAAGAGACTGGACCAAATACCATAGTCTTGAAAGGCTACAACTTTGTATTTCCTCTAATTTCCACATATCTGTGTAAAAATTGTGTAACTACTTATATCACACTGTGTAAAACGTTATTAGAATATAAATGATGGTCAGAAAATATCAATTCCAAGCTAAGTCAAAAATATTTGATACTGAGAAAGCCAGTGATGATAAGCTCAAGTGCCTATGTTATAGAGTAATAGTATCACAAAGCTTTTCTGCTGGAGGGTTGAGAATGTAATTTAACAGACCAAAAATTGGAGAAAAAGAAGGGCTATGAGGATAGGCAATATTTTGGCCCTAGCCCTTCAGGGTCAATAAGGACTCAGGATATAAGAGAACCTGTGCTGTAATATCCTAGAACTCAGAGGTGTCTCAAATTTTCTGATCAAGGAGATTATGGGACCTCACAGGAAAGGGATGAAGGAACTGTAGTGCGTCTAAGGAGAGTCACCCAGAGAAAAACATTCTCTCAGGCTTTCACAGAAAGTAAACTGCCCAAGCATTGGCTGTGATGCATCCTGAAGGCTTACACTAACAACAGTTGTACAAAGTACTGTATATGGTTCCAAACTTAATCCTGAGGGGATTTGACCCTGGAAGATTCAAAAATGAATGTTTTGTTATACAGGTCTTGCTTTGACTTGCCCTTGATCACCAAGCAGAAAAAAAAAGCTTAATTACAGTGCATGAAACGCAGAGGCAGATTGGTGATATTAGCATTAGGAGGCTTAGATTCAGTAGCTTCCAACATTACAATGTTCAATTGTGGCCCACTACAATTGCAGAACATTTGACTGTGTATGCATCTACTTCCTCTTAGTCCAGAGAGAAGAATTTTCTTTTATTTTCTGTTTTTTATTTCTTCTATTCAACATAATACGGAAGTGCATCATGTACACACACTGTGCTTTGTAGAACTATTGTGAGGACAGTATGCAATATGTCAACTTTTAAAAAAAGAGAAAGGCGAAAAGAAAAAAAAAAGTAATGTTTACTGAAAGTGTTAATGTTTTATTGTTTGATCAATCTTATATAACTATATTAATCTAAACTGATCTGATGATGAAAATACATAATATAACCATTGTTAAAATTTAAACAATAAAATATTACATCATAAAAAAAGAAAGCCAGCGTACAATTACCAGCAAGGAACACACAGAAGAAAACTGATTCTTAAAAGAAACATGGCATCAAAGGGCTGCCAGCATAGCTCAGTGGACTAAGCATCTGTTTAGGGAAGTGCAGGAGCCAAGGTTGCATTGTTGTCCCCATCTGCCATGCCAGCCTGTTTCTCAGATGCCCGGAGAGGGCGACGGAATCCGCATATGGTGGTGGGCACATGTAATTCCAGTACTTGTGAGGCAGGAAACAGGGGGATCTGTGTAAGTTACAGCTGCACAGCGAGACTCTCCACAAAAAAGTAAAGGAAGGAAGGAAAGGAAAGGAAAGGAAAGGAAAGGAAAGGAAGGGAAAGGAAAGGAAAGGAAAGGAAAGGAAAGGAAAGGAAAGGAAAGGAAAGGAAAGGAAAGGAAAGGAAAGGAAAGGAAAGGAAAGGAAAGGAAAGGAAAGGAAAAAATATGGCATTGGTGTTTCTCACTGGAATTTAAGTATCACACTTGTTAATCTGTAGTAAGTTACAGTCCTTTGAGTAGAAAAGGATACTATCTGTTAGGAAAATGTATTAGCTGTGATGAATCCCTGTTGAAGGACAAAACATAAGGGAAGGGTATGAAACACTTTTAGATCATTACCACTGTGTATGAAAAATCGGAAACTGTGATACAAAATAAGAGTCACAGAAGAAAACAGAAAAGGTGGTTACAGATTCAAGTTTTAATGAAAAACTGCTAAAGTTGAATAGCCAAAGGTTGAGTGACATGTTAGTTTCTTTCGATTTGGCTGAAAGAAAAAAAAATTATAGGCATTTTAGCATTTACCTTTACAGTGTCGCTTTTTACTGTATAGAAATAAAAAAGACAGCAAGCGGGAAACTATTTCTCAAATAAACTGTGAAATTTAAAATAATGCTTGTTTTACAACCAGGGAAAGTTGTACACCGACCTGTATATTCACTCAATCCTTCTGAAGAACTACTTTCAGTTGTCTAGAGAGAAGGATGACTAAAGACCATATTGAGTTGAAATCGAATCCATTTATTTCCTAATTCTTATCTATTTCCTCAATATAAACATCAGAATGGGGTGGTCATACAATCAGTAGTGGAACACTTTGCGCCGCGTGGCAGGGTCCCATGTTCAGACTCTAGTATGGGAAAATGAAACAAAGTAAAATCAAAAGGGAAGCTCTATACTTGTATTTATAGTATGGAAACTGCATTCTACACTGTAACCAGTGTTTTGTTTTCTCATTGAATCATCATCTGATTTATTTTTAAAATTTTAATAAAGTACACAGCTCCTGTGTAATAACAGAGAATGCAGAAAAGAAAAAGAAAAATGTCTATACTAAAAATACACTATTCTATAACTTGTCTATTGACTTAGCTACTTTCTAGCCTGTGAGCTCAAGCGACTTCATTAAGCCTCCTTTCACCCATGCATGCAGTAATACCTTCTTGACAGTGGGAGGGGAATGAGTGGGTCACCTTCCCCTGGTTCTTTTCATGATTACTTATTTCATTTTTCCTTGGTGGCACTTTAAATATCACATGCCAATAGAGTCCATCCCTGCCTACAGTATATAAAGCAACCCTCTCTTGTATCCTGTATTGGCAGATTTAGGCCCTAACAATGATCAGTCTAAGTTCCTTCATTCATACACCTCCTTTTTCTCTTTGCCTCACTGTAACGCAAGCTTTATGGAGGCAGAGCTTACAGCTTGTCATATCATCTGCTGTGTGCCTGGTGCATTATTTTATGTTAAATTAAATTGTTAAATGTAACCAGTCTTGAGAATAGGAGAATTCAAGGAATATCACAGCTGGTTCAACAGGTAAGAATAAAAGACAGGATATAGCTCAGTAGCATAGTACCTTCCTGGCAGGTATGAGATCATGAGTTTGATTCCTGCTATAAAGAAAAAACAAAAAAGAAAGAAATTGGCTTAAAGAGAAAGCCAAATACTTACAGGAGGAGAAACTAGTATCTGGTATGTATAAGATCATATTTGAGTAGTGAGGCCAAAGGAAAGTCAGATTCACATTGTTAATATAACAGTGTTCAGGTGGCCAGGGAGATAGCTCTGTGGCACAAGTACCTGCCTGGCAACTAGCAGGTCATGAGTTCAAACCCTGGTCCCACAAAATTAAACAAATAAATAAAAATAAAATAAAACATAAAAAAAAATTCATGCTCTCCACCTGAATGTGCCCTTCCCCCACCTGCTCCCGGAACTTTGCCCCCACCCACACACGCTGATCAACTGGGTCAGCATCCATAAAGGACCTCTCCAACTGTGACTGCATGTGCCCCTGCCACACCAGCCACTAGAACTCAGCCCCTGCCCACCCACACAGAACAACGAGGCCTGCACCCAGGTAGTACTGCTCCACGTGTGTGACCTCCCCACCACTCTGACCAGCACTAGAACTCTGCCTAATGCTGAAACCAATGAGGCTGGAAATCAGGTAGGACCTCTTGGCCTGCATGTGCCCTCGAACCACCACTGGAACTCTCCTCCAAACCACAGCCGGTGAATGGTGGGAGCATAAGCAAGAACACTAGTACTACACCCTCAAACCAACAGAGATTCTTCCTTGAACAGAACCAAGCTCCAGTGCCTGCTATGGAAATCTGAAGAAAAATTTCCTACACAGATGTTGGGGGTCAGATCCCACCAGCTAATCTAGGAGCTGAGCATCTTGGCAGAGGAGAGCAGAGGCGTCACTTCCTAAAGATACAGCAGGAATAACCAGAACACAGCAGCCAGACACAGCCAGGCACCTTGGGAAGGTATCAAGATCAGCGAATATGGACTTAAATTTTGATAGACTAAAGACATAACTTCCGCAAAATGCAGAGGTTACTGCTATACAGCATGAGAAAGAGAAGGAGCAAGGATGCAATCTCTAGTCCAGAGGCTGCCCAGAACAAATGCAGCAGACACTACCATGGAAGAAAGTTGGAATCCTGCAGCCAAAATCTGAATTGGTAGTATCGGAGGTAGACAGACAAGTGCAGAAATGTATAGAAGAACTCAGATCTGAGATAACATTTGAAGTAAAAAAAGAAGTGCATGAAATAATAGAATCTGAGGTGGAAAAACAACTGCAGAAAAGTATAGAGGAAATCAGACCACAAAATCATCTGAAGTAAAAAAAAAAAATCTGTAAATTAATAGCATCTAAAGGTGTAGAACAACTGAAAAAAGGTTGGGAAGAGATCAGAGCAGTAACAATCTTTGAAGTAGAAAAAAAGACATAAATTCTACTAATCAAGACACAGGTAAAAAATTAGAGAATAGAACAATGATGGATTCCCTGAATGAGCAATATAGGAAAAAATAGATTGCATGAAACAGTTTCAAAGAGATGTACAAGAAAATAAAATCTCAGTCACAAGATGGCAACACTGAATGTACAAAAGTGAATATAGAATTTCAGATCTTGAAGACACAATCACAGCTAGTGAAAAGGTAAGAAAGGATCTCTTAAAACAAACTAGGATGAAGGAAAATACAATTCATCCACAACAAGATGTAAAAAAGTACAATGTGAGCTTAATAGAAATCAAAGAGAAAAAAGGAGTCAGTACAAAAGATATAAAAATAATATGGGCAGAAGTAATAGAAGAAAACATCCCAAATATGAGAAAACAATTTGATATTTAATTAACTGAAGCATACAGAACTACAAATAATATCAACCTGACTAAAAATACACGCAGATATGTAATAGTCAAGATCCCAGAAATCAAGTAGAATAATATACTAAAAGCAACTAGAGAAAAGAAACATCACATTTAAAGGTAAACCCATCACAATAATGGCAAATAGGTCTTCACAAACCATGCAGTCAAGAAGAGCATGGAACATGGAACATGGAACAAGTCCACCATGATAACAAAGTCCAGCTCACACTACTGTACCCTGCAAAACTCTCTTTCGAGTATGAAGGAGAAGTGAAATACTTCCACAAAAGGAACAACTGAAGAATTTCATGATGTCAAAACCGTCCCTACACAGCCTACTGAAAAATATTATAGAGAGTGAACAAAATGACTTAAACTCCACAAATGAGAACAGAAAGAGCCCATCAAATAGGGCAACCAATTAAACACAGGAGAAAGGTGGGTAAACATTAGCAAGTAAAAGATATGTCAATCATAAGTCAATACATTTCAATTATAATCATCAAGATAAATAGAATCGATTCTCCAACTAAAAGAAATGGACTGGCAGAGAGGATAAGGAAGCAAAATCCAATAATATGCTACATACAAAAAACACACTTAACTGATAAAGAAACTCATAGGCTAAAAGTCAAAGGATGCAAAACAATGCTACATGCCCCAGCACCACAGAGGCACACACAAAGCAGAGGTAACAATCCTGTTTGCAGAGAGTCTCAAATTCACACCAAGATTGATCAAAGGAAGTAAAGAAGGCCACTACATACTGGTTAGGGGAAAAATTCATGATGAAGAGGAAATAACCATAAATAGTTTGCACCTAACTTGGGAGCACCAAGGTATATTAGACAAATCTTAATGGACAGGAAAAGCTGATATCCAGTACCACAGTCTTAACAGGAGATATTAATAATTCTTTATCCCAAAAAGATAGGTCAAGCAGACAAAAAATTAGCAAAGAAGTAGCAGAACTAAACTAGATATTGTAACAAATGGACATGGTGGATATACAGAGAGTGTTCCACCCAACAACTTTTGAATATACGATTTTTTTTTTCAGCTGCACAGGCTACATTTTCCACAACTGATCACATACTAGTGCATAAGTCATGCTTAAGTATATTCAAAAAAATAGAAATTATTCCATGCATATTATCTGACCACAGTGCAATGAAACTGGAAACAAATAACAAAATAAACCATAAGAGCCACAGACATACAGGGCAATTACACAACACCCTTCTCAGCAACCGGTGGGTTACAAATGAAATTAAACAAAATCTACAATTTAAAGAAAATTCAAACACTAACTACTGGAATTGAAGGGATGCAATGAAAGTAGTTTTTGGAGTGAAATTTATACCTCTGAACTCACACATTAAGAAAATAGAAAAGAAATAAATACTCTCATGCAGCATCTAATCCTACAAGAAAATGAAGAGCAAATGAAACTAAAAACCTGAAGATGGGAGGAAATTATAAGGATTAGAGCAGAAATTAATTCAATTGAGACAGAGAAAAGAATACAAAGAATTAATGAACAAGTTGATTCTTTGAAAGATTAAAAAAAATTGACAACTGCCTAGCTAATCTTATCAAAAAGAGGAAAGGAGTCAGCCTCAATCAAGAGGGAATGAAAAGGGTGAACGTAACATGCACTCAGCAGAGATTCAGATGATCATTAATAGATACTTTGAGAATTTTTACTCTCAAGGAACTGAAGAGAGAGATGAAATTGATACATTCCTAGAAAGGTACAGGCTACGAAAACTGAATCTAGAACATATAAGACTCTAAATAACCCAATAACAGTCCATAAAATGCAAAACGTAATAAAAAGCTTACAGACAAAGAAAAGTTCAGGACCTAACAGATTCACCATTGAATTCTATAAAAAAATTTACAAAATACATAATCCTGATACTCCTCAACCTCTTCAGTGAAATTGCAAAGGAAGCAATCCTCCCTAAATCAATTCTAGAGGCAAGTATTACACTGATACCAAAACTAGAGAGAGATGCAACTGTAAAGGAGCACTACAGGTCAATTTCTCTCATGAACATAGATGCAAAAATTGTCAGAAAAATTCTTGCCACTGGAATACAGCAAATCTTAATGAGATTATACACCATGAGCAGGGAGGATGCATCTCACAGATGCAAGAATGGATCAGTAAGTACAAATCTGTAAATGTAATACACAGTTTGAATAGAACCAAAGTGAAAAAGTACATCATCATCTCAATTGATACAGAAAATACTTTTGACGAAGCCTAGCACTCAATGTTATAGTCATACAAAAAATTGAAATAGAAGGCCTATGCTTCCATCTGATAAAAGACATCTATGACAATACAACAGCTAGCATAAGTGTAAATGGGGGAAGCTGAAGTCTTTGACTCTCAGATTTGGTAAAAGGCAGTCATGTCTTCTATCACAAATCCTGTTCAGTATAGTTTTGGTATCATTAACTCCAGTCATTAGACAAGATAGAGAAATAAAACCAACAAGATTAGGAAAGGAAGAAGTTACATTTTCATTATTTGCAGATGACATGATAATCTACTTTGAAGATCTAAAAAACTCCATGCAGAAGCTACTAGATATTCATTTACAAGTTCAGTAGCATAGCAGAGTACATTGTCAACACACAAAAGCCAATAGCATTCTTCCATACAGATAACAAACACACTAAGATATAAATTAGAGAAACAATACATTTTATGATACCAACAAAGTAAATGAAACAATTACTAATTAACCTAACAAAAGAAGTAAAAGACCTTTTCAATGAAAACTGTACCACTCTGCAAAAAGAGGCGCTAGAGGATTTCAGAAAATGGAAAAATATTGCCTGCTCCTGGTAGGAAGAAACACCATTGTAAAGATGGCCATACTCCCTAAACTGCCATTCAGATTTAATATAATTTTTATCAAAATTCCATCAACTTACCTTATATACCAAAAGAGGTCTTTCCTAAAATTTGTTTTCAACCAAAAAAGGCCTAGAATTGCAAAGACAATTCTGGACAACAAAGAAAAGCTAGGAGGCATTACAATGCCTGACCTTAAGTTATACTACAAGGTTACAGTGAGAAAATCAGCATGATATTGGAAAAATAATGAACCTGATGATAAATGGAATAGATTAGAAGATGCAGAAGGAAATGCAAACACATCAGCCACCTTATCTTCAACAAAGGGGCCAAACGTATTTATGGGACAACAGATAGCCTCTTTAACAAATGGTGCTGGAAAAAATGGCTCTGTACATGCCAACAACTAAAATTGGACTCAGGTCTATCACCATACACTAATCTAAAGTCAAAGTGAATTGAAGATCGAAATATTAACAGAGAAACATTAAATCTCCGGGCAGAAAAAGTGCAAGAAAATCTTGAACACATCAGGTGAGGCAAAGAGATAATGAATAAAAATCCAAATGCATGCTTAACACTTGAAAGAATCAATAACTGGGACCTCCCGCAGCTAAGAAGTTTTTACACCTCAAAAGAAATTACCAACAGAGTAAAAGCCAACCCATAAATTTCAAAAAGATTTTAACTAATAAGTATTCGCACAAAGGTCTTCTGTCTAGAATTTATAAAGAACAAAAAACTATTACAGTCCCAAAATTTAAAGACCCAATCCAGAAATGGGCATCTGAGATGAACACACACTTCTCAGAGAAAGAAATTCAACAAGTCTTTAATAGATGAAGAAATGCTCCACATCATTAGCCATTCATGAAATACAAACTAAAGCCACACTTACACACCATATCTTACCCAAGAATGCCTATCATGAAGAAATCAACGAACAACAAATGTTGGAGAAGCTGTGGTCAAAAAGGAACCCGTTTTCACTGCTGGTGGGAATGCAGACTGGTGCAACCATTATGGAAATCAATGTGGACACTCCTTACAAATCTAGAACTGTGAATTCCATTCAATCCAGCTATCCCCCCTACTGGTAGTTTCCCTAGAAGAACTGAAAACATCATATTTTAATGATATCTGTGTACCTATGTTTATAGCAGCACTATTTGTAACAGCCAAATTTTGGAAAAATTTTTCCAAAACACCCATCACCTGAAGAATAGCTGAAAGATATGTGGTATTTTTATATAATGGAATATTACTCAGATGTAAAGAATGAGAAACTAGAGGACTTCATATATAAGTGAATATATCTTGAATATATACTCATAAGCAAAATAAACCAGACCTACATTTGTAAATATATGATCTCCCTACAGTAAATACCCAAAAGAAGAGATAAAATTGGAGAGGCATAACTCAGCTGAATTGAAAACAAGGTCTTAAAGGTTAAACAATGAATTGACTGCAAACAGAAAACAGGAAACATGACAAGAGCAAAACCATGGATAGGATGAGTTGGATAATGTTCCTAAGAACCTCCACAATGTTTATCACAGTTAGGGTAGCAATGTGTAACACTAAATCTATACTTGGAATGCCTGCCATTCTGATCTTTTAGATGTGTGCTGCTTCTAATGTAAGTTCAGTTACTGCTATATTCTCTCTCAATTAAGTGGTTGGCTTATAGGAAAGTAAAAAAGAGTATGAAGTGAGAGTAAGAGACTAAGAAAAATACCAAAGGCTACAATTTTGCATATGCTTAGAAACAAAATTTCTGTGTAAAACTATGTAATCTTTTCTTTCACATTCTATAGAGATTTATTAAAATATGAAGTATTGATAGATAATACCAACTCCAATTTAACACTACAATGTTTGATACTCAGCAAGATAGTGATGTTAAGCTCAGGTTCCTATCCTATAGTGTGACAGAATCCCTAAGCTTCTCTTCTGTAGGGTTAAAAATACAAGTTTAGACACCAAAATTTAGAGAAAAAGAAGGGCTACAAGGATTGCCAATATTTTGACCCTAGCTCTTTTAGTTCAGTGAGGACTCAGCACATAAGAGAAACTGTGCTACAACATCCTATAACCCATTGCTTTCCCAAATTTTGTGTTCTAAGAGATTATGAAGCTACAGAGGAAATAGATTGAAAATATATAGTATACCTAAGGAGAGTCACCTAGGGAGAAAACCTTCTCTTAGGCTTTAGCATAGAGCAAACTGTTCAAGCAATGGCTGTGACTCATCGAGATGGCTGATTCTGACAATTGTACAAAGCACTGTACATGGTTTCAGAGTAAACCCTGTGGGCATATTATTGACTTTAGGAGATATAAAAGTTCCATTTTTTTGTTATACAGGTCTTGCTTTAACTTGCTCTTAACCATCCAGCAGAAAAGTTTAACCATGAGGCATGAAGTGTAAAGATATATTACTATGCTGAGGTATAAAAATGCTTAAATCAACACCTTTGAACATTGTCAGTTTTTACAGTAACCTCTTGTGATTATGGAACATTGGATTATATATGAAACTACTTTATCTTAGTTAAATGTGAAGAAATTTTTGTGCTAATGATGATTAGAAAATTATTACTTCTACACCATGTGTGATAACTACTAGGAGGACTAGAATATGCACTTTATCAAATATTGGGAATTTACCAATGTGTTTTGAAACTTTCTCATTGTTATTTCTTATTAAAAGCAATAAAAACCTGTTCTCCCCACAAGTGCTAGTTTATGATGGCCCTAGATTATGTCCAAAGAAAAATAATAAACAGGTGTAGGATTAATAAAATTTCCCTGGAAATCTTATGTGAGCCTTGAAAATTACCCCAATCTTCAAATTTTCCAAGCATCTGTGTGATTCTATGTCAGGGACTTGGGAAGATTTCCTACTGAAGGTGATATTTGGCTTACAATTTGCAGAATTTTTAATATTTTGCTAACCATATATAGGGATATGCACAGAGGCACAAGTGAAATGACAAGAGCTGAGAAATGTGTTTAACAATAGCAAATTATCTAGAGTAATAAATGCTGATAAATGAGGCTCAGATTAGAGGCATTTTATTGAGGAATTTCAAAGGAATATGATGAATAACGTCAAAAACTTGATTATGTCAATGTCTCTGGCATAATTGATGGACCATGGCTTCAAATGTTCCTTGTCTTTCCTTAGGGCAATTTGTGAAACAATGAAATATCATAGGTAAAGAGGATGGTTTTATTTTCTACAGTACAATGTGCAAATAATTTGTAGGGTTTTGATATAGATTGTACAAAAGTACACAGGTACAAGAGGTAAAATATTACTTTTACTATCTCAAATTACTTATCTTTCTCCTTTTTTCTTTTCCTACTTTTTAGTACAAGGTCTAGAGCAGTGCTTCATAACCTTTCTAATGCCGTGACCCTCCAAAGCAGTTCCTCATGTTGCAGTGACCCCAAGCCAAAAAATATCTTTGGAGGCTACTTCAAAACTCTAATTTTGCTACAGTTATGATTTCCGATTACTTTAGGCGGCCCCTGTGTTTTGGTCACTCAACCCTCACAGGTGTCACATCCCACAGGTTGAGAACTGCTGGTCTAGAGAGTCTCAATACACAGATCACCCCCATAGTGATTCCCCTGTTTTCAGCCTCCCAAGCACTGGGATTACAGTCATGCACCACTATGCCCAATCTCAGTTAAGGTCTTGGCAAGCCCAAGAAACAGAGCTGGCACAGCATGCCAGGGTTCAACTGTAGTCCCTGTGCCTGCATAAGCAGGTACTTTAATCCACTGAGTTATCTGGCCAGCCACTACCTACCTTTATCAGGCTTCAGAGTCCAGTTGTTTTCTATATGGTTGTTTTACTCTGCTTTCATTTTATCTGATTTATATATTCTCAAAGGTATATCTCACTTATAAGGTCCTACCTTAGTTTCTGCCAGTGAAGTCTATAGGACTTGATACTATGAATTCCTTGAGTAAGAAAAATTGCTCCATAGTTTTCTAGCTAGCATTTCCTGTTTCATGTGAGCTACACAAGTGATTTCCAATGTACTATAAACTGACTGTGACATGTCTGTTAACACCATAGATTTATATGTAGTTATTTTTTTCTTTTCTGTGCAGATGTGTTTCCTAATCATGCATTGTGTCTGCTAGTTTGCATGTAGGCAAGTTTGACCTTATTAAAAGGTGAAAGACACAGCTATGTAGATGTTGATATTTCAAGTTCAACACAGAATAAACTGGAATTTGGAAACCTGGGCCTACTCTTTAATGGTCTCCTGTAGGCATAAACATAATGAAAAATCTTCAATATTGACTATAGTTCATATCATTAGATAATGGGCCTCTTTGTCTCTTTTAGTATATTTTGTTCCAAATTTTACTTTTAATATATTCATAAGGCCATTATCATTTTACATTTGAGTTTGATTAATAAAGCTTTGCAACATAAAAACTTTAAGTGTATTTATGCCTTCTGTTCCTGAAAGAGACCAAACATTAAGCATGTAACATATTAGAGAGGATTAGTGTATCTAATTCACATGCTGTATGAGTTTTCTAATAATGCATAAAAAATTACCACAACCATAGAGACTTAAAGCAACAAAGACTTATTAGCTCATAGTATTATAATTTTGAGGCTTGACAAGATTCCAATGATTTTTCTGCTGAGGGTTTCATGGGCTTGAAATCAAGCTATCCACTGAGAGAAGTTTTGATCTGGAGCATTGAGAGAGGAATCTACTTCCATTATTCTTATACTAATGGTTAAATTTCAATTATTTGCAGTTGTAGGACTCAGGCTCACATTACTTTGTCAGTAAACCGAAATATTTTCTGTTTCTTAAGATATTTTGTCTAGGTTTCTCATCATTCTTGAAATGCATAATAGCTAAGTCATTTTCATGGTACAAATGTCTCACCCCTTTGTGTTCATTTTCTGGTATTAGCTAGAGAAGATTCTCAGTATTTAAGAGGTTGTGTAACTGGAATATTCTAACTTTATAAGAGCAAGGCTTTATTACAGACACAGTTTGCTCTATGTTTTCATTGTGATATGAAATAGGAAATTTACCATGTGATCTCATTCTTTACCTTTAGATTGTTCCAGAGTATAATGTAATCTGGTTGACTGTGGAATATTTCATATGTTAGATATGGGTGATCTCTTCTGGGATTTTTATTGTGGAAAAAGTGATTAATTTTTCCTATAGAATCTTGCAATGCTTTTGAACCATCGACAGTGAGAGTGAATAGAACGTCAATCTTCCAGCCTTTTACAATGCAGATATATGCGCTATGAAGTTATGATGTAATGTTTATTTATTAATAATGTACTTACAGTGAAGGAAGTTCATTATCACTATCCCTTTACTCTAAATATATGCCACCTATGGATGACAGTAATGATTTATAAATCAGAGTTTTTCCTAGAAAGTTTAAGGGGGTTAAGCACAAGTTATTTTAAAGAAGTCTTGCTTGCTACTTCAAACAATATATTAAATCTCCTTATTGGTACAAGGGAAGCAATAGTGTAACTGGCCTAACATAAAATTGATAATGGCATATTCATCATTACAACAGAACCAAGATCCTCAAAACAGAAATTTACTCTTGTGCTTAAATTGAGAAGCTAAAAAATCGAATGACAGAAGTTTATGAGAATTTTCTAAAATGGACTATATTATACTGCATCAATCCTATTGTCACTTTAATTTAATAGATATTAGGGGCACCATTTTAGAATCATGAAAGTTAGAAGAAGTGGCCCAAAATGATGTATTGTTTAGTGAAAGCGAGTCACAAAATTAAATTGAGTAGTTTGCTAAACTTTTGCTATCTTCAGATCTCTAAATTGCAAATGTTTTAGACCTGGTATAATCAAGTGATGTAGCTTCCTTTGCCAGACATTGAAATGGTCAATCCACTATGCGATGAAACAAGTGATTTATTCACAGCTCATATATAAGGCTTAAAGATTTGAAGTTTATCTTTCTGCTTGTGTTTTTACTTAGTTCCTTTCCATTAGCAAATGACTCCCAGTGAATGTTAAAGTGTTTGTTTTCATTACAACTTTTATTTTCTGTGGAGTTTCACAGCTTGTGGATATGAAACGTTAAGCATGCAGTACCTTTCCAGATGGTATCTTTTTTTTGAGTAAGAGAGGAAATAAAGCTTGAATTCTGACGTTCAGATTGTTTTCTGCTGCTGTGCCAAATTATTTT